>CAIGRK010416349.1:0-10456 GCA_903798315.1 Fraxinus greggii | reverse complement strand
TTTTAATGCGACTCAAACATGGGCCAAAATCAAAATTAAAGTCAATAATTAATTTTAACCACACATTTTAGGGAATTCATAACTTTTCAATCTCACATTCCATTATATTTTATCAAAATCTATTAAAAATCTATTTTTATCTAAATGAAAAGGAGCCTAAAACTCTTGTTGATTGCATGGTTAAGAGAGAAACTTAACTTTATTGATTTCAATAATTTATTATTCTAAACAATTTATTAGAGTTCAAATTAATATTTAATATCATTTCAAGATTAAAAGAAATGGGTATGATTTTAATATATTGTTAATATTTCGTGTCTAACTATTCTCAAAAATAATGTTTACATACATCGTGTCACGCTTTTTGTTTCCGTTTAGTGTTTTTCCAGCTTTTTATTTCTTAGACATTGAACACATTTATTTATTGATATTTCTGCTTTCAATACTTCTGATATCGAGAGGTGGGAAGAATATTAACGCATGCTATGTAATTTTTATGTATAACAAAATGATATGATATATTAAACATAGAAATATATGAATCACATCTAAATTATCTTATTAATTGATGATTTATAAATCGGTGTGAGGACTAATTACGCTACATAGAATTACTCGAGGTGGGAGTGATAGGGATTTTCAAAGTATCGAAAGAGGACATTCTCATGAAAATTAAGATTCAAAGGTAGGATTCAAATCATGGAAGGAAGAAAACGGAAGAACATGGCATGACCAAACTCCTAAAAAGTTGTCCGGCTTCACTCTCTCTATTATGTAACTCGTCTATTCAAAGACACAATATTTATACATTAATGCCATAATCTAAGAAGAATATTATGCGCGATCTCTAATACAATATGTAAATATTGAATATGCTGATATCTAAACCGAAGTTCAAAACCACTTATGTTAAATTTCATTATTCATACACATTAGATTTTGTGTCAGAAGCATGATCGAATATATGTAAGATCGAAAAATTCCAAAGTAAAACCAGAAGCGTCACAACACACAGAGTAGTACCTTCCACGCGGCTTTGGAATCCGTGCAAAGTGCATGAAAATGCATTCTTCGACTAGTAGTGTTCATCTTTGACTCTGATAGTATGCAGTCTTTGCGTGATTCTTGGGGGGAACACGCTCCGAGAATTCTAAGCACTTTGGTTTCTGGGATTTTTCAAAATTTGGATTTGGAAGATTATGGTATGATTATTTTTGTATGAAATTCTAGTGGGCGTTTTGGCTTCTTTTGAGACTGCTGTCGTCTCTGTACAGTATCAGTCAAATTCTAACGTTCCGACATATACTTTACAATTAGTATTATTAAGGAAACATTAGAGTACAAGGATAATCTTGCTGTCTCTGATCTTTTCTTTTGTTTAAGAAAAAAATGGATTAATTATTTAAACCTCTATATTAAGCCCATATTTAATATGATTTAAAATCTAAATTTTAAGTTAAGTTAAAGTTAATAATTAATTTTAATTATATGTTTTATGAGGTGAATAACTTTTCAACTACACATTTCATTAAATTCTATCCGAATCAAATGATTTTAATCCCTATCAAATAGGGCTAAGTTAACTTCTAGGTACATCTTCTGAAAGTACTTCGGAATGTAGAAATGAACATTTTGGATTATTGAAAGATGAATTAAACTGTCCATAGAGTTCAATTTACGAGTAATTAAAAAAGCTTTGCCCAACATGTACGAAAATATGATGTTGGTTCGACTCTTCTCCGTTCCTCGGCTCTCCCTGTGGAAATTCTAGTTTTTTCTGAGGAGCAATATCAGTCTCCAAACGAAAAAAAGAAATAGTGGAAAATCTTGTTGCTAATATAATGTGCGAGGAAAATGATTATTAATTATTTAAATTAAATGTTTTCACAATTAATTAAAAGCGATCAAGTAGTGTCTATACTCTGCCATTTCAATTTCTGAGAAAATATTTGATTTGAATGACATTTTCCTTCCAGATGTGCATATATAGAAGGCAATAGACCACTGATTAACTAGCCTTTGCTTTAGCAAAAAATGATTCTTTGATCAACAAAAATAAAAAGTTCATCTGTATCAAAGGTTGGCGATGATGAATTCATGATCCACGCAAATCATTGAAAACCAAACTTGATTTTATGATTTTCTTACCATTGCTTCACACATTAAATTGCTATAAACAAATGTATATTTCCTTATTTTAGTTCTTTCCATCGAGTTTAAGGTACCGGTTTAGACCCTCCGTTGTACAAATGGAAGGATAATTAGACGAAAATAAAACTTAATCGATGTTATTCTCTCCCAAACAAAAACCCGTATCGAATATGAGAAATAAAATGAACCTTAAATTAGCTTTCAATCATTCTTGGAAAACATTAGACCTCAGTGTCTAAAATAAAGCTATAACAACTCAACACACTCCATTAATGTCAAACATTTTCAGGAAGTACAGAAAATCCTACAAAGAAAATATATAAATAAATAAAAAAACAACAACCTACCAATTCTAGGGTTTTTGAGTCGATCTGGTTGGCATCCTGGAACCTTTCAATCATGGTGTAAGTTTTCGGCTCAGCTTTTCAGTGATATTCAATACATATGATCTCTGATCGTGAAGCTTTCATGGATAAAATTTTTTAAGCCTCGTTTCGATGAAATGCAGATCAAAAACTCAAGAAATCATAGTTTCTATAATTGATTGCTTGTTGAAGAAGAGTTAAAACTAGAAAGATCTGTCCAATTGGCAGCACCACTCCACTGATCATTTCCTGGCATCCCCAATAATTGCCTTAACTCTGGGTTGTCTTCCATTTTTACTGACGCCATC
This sequence comes from Fraxinus greggii, assembly GCA_903798315.1. Taxonomy (NCBI): domain Eukaryota; kingdom Viridiplantae; phylum Streptophyta; class Magnoliopsida; order Lamiales; family Oleaceae; genus Fraxinus; species Fraxinus greggii. The sequence continues at coordinate 7,632 of CAIGRK010416349.1, read as the reverse complement.
TGAGTTAGAATTGAACTTGAAAATTTAGGCCTCACCTGACTAGTTTCACCAACAAAGCCTGATTGCTCAACACCACCTTGAAATTGGTAAAGCCCGGCTGGGGATGAATCCAAACCACTCAAGAAAGGGAATTGTTGCAACCTCCACTGCTCAACTCCACCACCACTTGATAAAAGGGACCCTCCACCAATACTGCCGCCAGCACCACCAAGTATACTGCTTCCTACATGATAGTTCATCTCACTTGTCCCTACCATGGGAGCCGAAATTCCACTATAATTTAGGCCAATATCACCACTAGTATAGTTATCAGTAAATTGACTCAAAGGAGACATAAAGCGTAGAGGTTGAAGTTGAGGATTGAGGCCAAATATATTAGCCATCGATCCATTATTGTTAGAGGAAACAGTATTGGTGGAGCTGGAGGTGGTTTGCCTATCACTACTGGCAGGAGACTTTGAACTAGTGGATTTGCTTCTTTTATTTCTTCTGCATCCACCTCCCACCGGAACGCTTCTCAGAGCGCCACCTCTAGTCCAGTACCTTCTGCACGTCTTACAAAAGTGTCTTGGCTGGGAAAGACTATAGTTGTTGAAATAGCAGAACTTTGTGTTTGTTGAATCGCATCGAGGGCATTTCATGGCAGCCTCTGGCATCGGTACGTTAGCTAACCGGGCTCTTTCAGACATGGAACCTGGCCGGACTGATCCTGTGGCACCACCAGCATGAGGCTGTGGGGGTGGTTGAGGTGGGGGCACAGGCTGTGAAGCAGCTGGTTGAAGCAAAGGGTTTGTGCTGCTACCTCCAAATTGATGATTTTGTTGCTGCAAAAATTATAAAGCAGAAATGAAACATCTGGTATATTCAACAAATTAAAGATGCAACAAAGACATCAAGAAAAAAAAAAGAAAGAAAGAACAAGAGATAAACAAAAAGGCATGAGAATATTTTTCTTTTTCTTTTGAAATTTTATTTTTCATAGAAGCATTTGATATATCAAAGAAAAACCTCACCTGCTGCCAGTTGGATGGATCAAGATATGCTGGAATTGAAGAAAAATCCATTGTTCTTGATCTTTCTCTCTTTTGTAAAGGTTAATTGGTTTTTGGAGCTGTATAGTGGAGAATCACATCAACTAGAGAAAGAGAGAAGATAATAAAGGGAGAATGAGAATAAGGAGCTAAAATAAAGGAGGGGGCTTTATGAATGTGCATATATATACACACACAACAGCAACAGGAAGTACTAATTTGTTTTCACTCTGTCTGTTTTTGTTTTATTGCTTTTTAGGGTTTTGAGAAGGCAAAGTTTTATGAATTACTTAGCCTTTAAGCTTCTTGTTTTTATCTTCTGAGGTGGCTTCGCTCTGATTGCAAGGAAAAAGTAGTCATTTTATAATGTATGATTTAGAAAAATGGAGAAGAAAATGCGTGATTGAGAGTGATTCCCAGCTTAAATTGCTAGTTTTACACGAGCATTAAGAAAATCAATGGCTTCATTCGAATGTTACTTTTCAAGAAAATGATTAAAGAAATCTTGGAATTTATTATATACAAAAGGAAAGTTGAGTAGTCTTGGGGGGGTGTCTTAGTGGAAACAACAGTGTCCCGACCAATGGGTTCGTTTTTCCCACACCCCACCCCACCCAACCCCCTCTCTCCCATCTCTTTCTTTACTTTGCATGGGGGGGCTACTTGCACATAATGCACCTATTATACTTACAAAATATTATATTTATATATACAAGCATACGTATATGTACGTATAAAAGTTGATAAGAAAATTAATTTAAGAGAGTGGATCCTGTTAGCTTAGCCAAACTGCAATATCAGAATTATGTTCTTCAATTTAAGTTTTATTTAAGATATGCTAATTTTAATTTAATTACAAATATTAGTGTGTAATTATATATACGTACGAAAAAAAAAGGAGAGAAAGGAAAACATTTTTGTTGTAAGAAAAAAATTATTCATTTTGATTTTGTTAGAAATTTAAGAAGTTAATGATTGATTTAATTGATAAACGGTTTAAATTTTATTACTTAAATAAATAATAATTAAATTATTTTATAAACTAATAGATAAATTTCAGCCAACTTTTTTTATTTAAATCGACTTCTGTTACTGGTGGATCGGGAAAAAAATTGGACAAAGGCTAAAATGTAAAAAAAATATAAAACAAAAAAATTACACATAAAAAGGAAATTTACACTTATTTAAAAAAAAAAAAAAAGTATCATTTGCAATTGTCATTGTCGTGTATAGTTATCCTCGAAACATTTGCATCAAATTTACCAACTCAATCAGACTTTTATTTCATGATGAAAACTTTGGAGAATAAATATAACCCGCGCCCATAATATGTCTTTTCCTTCTGTAGAATATTCCTGAAAAAGATGTGCATCAAAATACCCGTGTCTAGAAGATGCATCGGTTAGCCTATTAATTATCGATTTCATTTATAAACCGATTTAAATGAATAATACTTATAGTTCTATTAAATATGTTATTTAAATAAAATACAACCATTTATAAATGATTTAAAATTTTTGTTAAATAAAGAATCACGCATTTTTCTCCATCTATAACTATTAACTCATCAACATACATATTTGCACGAGTTAATTACGATACAAAACAAGTATATTCAAGTAGGATTATTCTTGGTGTACATGCGGGATTTCACAGAACCCTCCAGAACACACACAATAGGCGGGCCCCAGGTGGGACCCACCTCATAAAAAAATTCAAACCCCTCCCCCACCCCCCACAAAACACCTATTGTGTGTGTTCTGGACATGCTGTGAAACCCCTCCTGTACATCAAGAATAATCCACAAGTATTGCAGGATCTTTGTTTTCCAATTATATATGGAATTAACAAGTAAGATCCCCATAGAGGACTGGAAGCTAATACAAGTGAAAAGATTCATGAACAAAATATGACATTCCATAATCATTTACACAGTTTTGATCTGAAATTCTCAGAATCAAGAAGCTTTAAATATTAGTTTCTCCAACACTTTTGAACTTACAGATGGCCTAACTGTATCAGAACTCCCATGTACCACATTAGGATCTTTCTTCAGTCCAGAAGTTCCTGCACACCAACCTCCTGGTGTCAATAGGCCGTCGAATCTTTCTCAAGACTTCCTTACGAGTTTTATCAAGGACAGGGTCATCCTTTCTGGTTTTATGAGCAACAAGGGCTCCACTCTGGATCATTTCGTCAGAATTTGGCAGTTCCTTTGGAGGATCATCCAATTTCATAAAGGGTTTTGTTATTCGTACACCGGGATCGACAGCCCCTCACAATGGGAGGGCCCACGCCCAATAAAAAAAATCGTGAGCTCCCCCAATTGTGAAGGGGGCTACACACCGGGGGTGTCAATCACGATGTACACATAGCGAAACCCTTTCATAAAATGCAAACACGGTATACCACCGTGTTTTAATAGTCCATGTGATTCAATGCAATGGTATAAAAGTAGCCTTCTGGAGATGAGATGAGATGAAATTGGTATAGTACATGGGAAGAATTCGTGGGAGACTATCCCACCCCCAAATACAGAACTCGAGAAATGATCTTGTAAGAACCATACATTAAGATCCTGCAGAAAGATGATACAACTATAAAAAGGGTACAGTTATTAGTAGCCCCAATTTTACATAAATATCTGTATTGTCTAACCCCAGGTACTTTGTTTCCTTACCTACATATGTATTTACTGCTCCAGATTAATCAACTAATGATATGATCTGAAGTAACTACAAGGCAATAGTTTCAAAATGCATGGTAATTTACACCTTCTGTAATGTTAAATCGAACAATACCTCAAAAAACAGCAATTCCAGAGGAGCAAAATTCTAACCCAAGTACAATTGAGCAAACTAAAGTGTGAAATGACCAGAAAATACTGGTGATAGTCTCATCTTGACGATGACCCACCCCGGCCAACTTGTTAATTATTTAGACCTTGCAAGTACTAAATGCATGATACTATAAAGCCTCTAGTACTAACCAAAGTGCTCTAAGACTGGAATTGCTCTGATCAATATCATCAGATGGGTATTACCTATCCGTGAGACGTACTTTTAATTGGTGAATATGAGAAATTTTGCAAGACATCAAGCAAGCGACGGAAACGCGGTTAAGGAGAGTGAATGCCTAAACTTTTTCACCAATCCAGAATGCCTTGGAGGTTGCAGTTTCCTTTAACAACTAAGGACTAACTCCCTCATACTGAGAAGCTGCCTTACAATTTTCAGGTTAATAGACTTTCCAGTCTGATTGAATTATAAGATCCATAGCTCATTTATATAATATGAAGCAAAGTANTGAATATGAGAAATTTTGCAAGACATCAAGCAAGCGACGGAAACGCGGTTAAGGAGAGTGAATGCCTAAACTTTTTCACCAATCCAGAATGCCTTGGAGGTTGCAGTTTCCTTTAACAACTAAGGACTAACTCCCTCATACTGAGAAGCTGCCTTACAATTTTCAGGTTAATAGACTTTCCAGTCTGATTGAATTATAAGATCCATAGCTCATTTATATAATATGAAGCAAAGTAGAAGAGCGGTCTTTACGTCGCTAACAATAGACAAAGGGTTGAATATAGGGACTGAACTAGCAAAACGAGATAGATCAAAGTAAATTTCAGGAAATACCTGTGAATAACTTGAAAGAAACTGGCATGGATCGTTTCTCTTGGCCCTAATACAGCAGATTTCTTTGAGTGACATAAGCCGGGATCTATTACAATAGGCCTAGCTATTTGATGTCTTAAGAAACATAGCACGGGAACTTAAGAGCAAACTAAAAACAATGACAACCAATGAAGAAATCTTTTAAGCAGATGCAATATTCCATGGAGATGAGTTGAGGGTATTAGTTGTTTGCTCACTCTCTCCAACCAGTGTCACTTGTATGCTCAAGGAAATTCAGGTCTCTAGGCCAGTGTGAGAAGATATGCAGGATATCTGGAAGAAGAAAATTGTAGATGGCTAAGACAAATGGATAATCAACTAACTTAGTGAAATACTGTTACATAAGCATTGTAGCTACCTTGACACAAGGATAAAATAAGCAACGACACAAGGATAAAATAAGCAACAACAGTTAAGATTTGAAATTGCATACTTGGATTCAAATAAAAGTATACCTCGATCAAAATGATGTCTATAAAGCAAAAGAAACAAATACAAGAAGACAGCTAGTAGAAGTTCATTTCATAAGCAATGAATATCAACGTTAGCAAATACCAATCCTTCAATGCTCATTAGTAGTTTATAGATATCTTAAAAAAATATTAGCAACAGAAGTTAAAAAACCAATGTTCTTTTCAAACCCACATGGCATAGGTAAGATGCTTAGAGCACACTGCAAGAAACCTCATTTATCCACACACATAAAAATAAGAGAAAATATAATTTCGGGAAAAAAAAAAATAATGCCTTTCAAATCACCTAAGAGATTTGATGACAAGCTGAAAGGAATTCAACACCATTTGATTGTTGTTAAATCAGAAAGAAGATATGTAACCACGAATAATAGACACGAGTAAAATTCCTAAATATCCATGGGAAGTATCCAAAAAATTGCAACTCCTTGGTGACTAGCGTACCTCGATTCAGCCATCACTTAATGTAAATGATTTCTTAGACAAGTCAATGCTCCCATCCCATGGTCCACAACCCCGTGCAAAATATTTCAGTTAAGTCAAGCTTATATGCCTAAAAACTGTAATAATAGAATCGTTCCCATGGTAGCAGTAAGTCAATAACTTAGATAATAAATAAATATATTAATAACAAAATAAGTATATTCAACTCTACCTGGCCTCAACTGAACCAGCTTGATTCTATAACATCAAAACAAGAGTTTGACCTAATCTTCTGAACTTGTCTAGCTTAATCACTTCAGTTGATCTAACAAGAGTTGATCATTACCTAATTATGTACTATACCATATTCCACGGACTAACTTGATTCTATCGTACCAACTTATGATATAACATTCAGGTTTTGTCCAGAGTAATCACCAGCTTATATCCTTTCTTACTGTACCACATACCGAGGACCAACTTCATTTGATGTCCCCCTCGTTATCTAAGACCTTGAGCTGACCTGAGATCGTGACGCACCAAACATCATCATTTCCAAAGTCCGTGGTCCAACAAGGAGTTCCTAGAACCCATTTCAGAGCAGGAACATAACTTGGCAGAACAAACTAATCCTATGTCTGTGGATAAGAAGACAAGCTTCATCCTCAGCCTCGTCAAGAGTGAAAGTCCTGGTCGAATAGGATTATATTAGATAAGGGACTCCCATCAGCTAGCTGTAATAAATGATCCTCCACATTCCCAGGGACTCAATACACTTCTATAAATTTCCCTTCCATTCCTTTACTGACTTAACCCTAGCATGCATCATTTGCTTACAAGAAGCATAAAGTATCAAGTAATCAAAACTAAAGCTGTTCACGTAATAAATTGGGCTCTGAATTTCAATGTAGAAAACCTCAAAATTCTCACAAATTACACAGTATCGAGAAGAAAAATCCACCAATTCAACAAAATTCCCAAATGTTTTTAAAGTAATACTGTATCACCAAAGAATGTCCGCATTACACAACCGCAATGTAATAACCTATATCAAGAATTAATTATACTAAAAGAAACTTAAACTAACCATCCTGCGGCATTAGCGGATAATCAGAAGAGCCAAGATTAATAAACCAGTCCCAGCGCTTGGCCTGCTTCAACAGAACTGCAACAGCACGGAGTGTTGATGCAATCGTCATGGGACCTTTATCGGTCACCAAATTAGCGTTTACTCCCTCGTTACTAACTCAAATTTCACATTCTTTGCAAGCTCAAGCCTTTAGCTGTCAGAGGCATCCAAATCGAGGTGATCTAAATAATAATTGCAGGGCGGTACAACGCCCGAAACAACCGCCGCAGCCTCCCGCCATCGCCTTTCGTACCAGAACGAAATACACGAATCGCAGTAACTCCGGCACAAATAGAGAGGAAATAATGGAATCTAAGCTCACTGACTTCGAATTTGAAAATGACGAATTACTGGGTTTGGAACGCGACAAAATTTCCAAAAAAAAAAAATTAAGGGTGAAGAGATTAAATGAAAATCAAGATTATAAACATTGAGCATTTCATATTGGGAAAAAATAGATTTTCGATTTTGAGATCGTTTCATTGCTGGGTTTTCTTTAATTTTTTTTTTCTTTCTGAAAGCTGGTCGAAGAGCAATTTGGACTAGAAACTGCTTCGAATCAGGTCATTTGACGGTGAAATAAAAGACGCAAAATATTGGCACGCACATGGCCTCGTGATTTCCTATCGTCATATAAAAATTCAATTTTTTTCACTGTCTCCTCTACTGCACTCTATTTCCCTTCTGACATCCATTCCCTTTTCTCCATTTTTTCATTCAACCAACCATATCTCTTCTCACTCAATCCATATTTGATTTCTTCTTTCTTTTACTTCTTTTTCTGCTGATCGAAAAAGAGATTACAGATTGAAACTTCGACCTCAGAAGAACGAGGAAGAAACTAAGGTGACATTTTTTGAAATCACATCATCCGTATTATTGCCTCAAGTAATATGCAT
>CAIGRK010416327.1:0-10179 GCA_903798315.1 Fraxinus greggii | reverse complement strand
CCCCCCTTTTTCTATTGGTTTACGTGTCTCTCTTTTGTCGTGTACGTTTTGAAATTTTTATGTTTGCTATGTAGAGTGGTTGAATATAGTGAAAATGACTAAAGTTGCTGCTGCGGGTCAATTATACTCATCCAATGCTCTTCATTTTGGGGGTGGCGGTGGTGGGGTTGGCAGCTCAAAGGTTGCCGCTACCACTACTTTGAAGCGAAAAACACCCTCGGAGTTAGGGTAATTTCCTAAACCTAGTTCTTGAAACGTGTACTTTTGTACTATTTTTAACGTGCAGAAGCTTATAGAATCTTGATTTTGGTTAAATACTAGTGGTGGCATGGCCTGTTATTTTATTTGATTGAAGATATGCACTAAGTGAAGATATCATGACACTGTTCTTCGATTAGATATTAAATAGCTTAAAGAAGGGCTTAAATGAAAAGTTAACCGCTGCAATGTTCAGGCATTGTTTTTCTTGTTTGACTTATATTGTTCGCGTCTTACACGTTGTTGCTGATTTTATGTGATTCTATCCTCCAAGTCCAACATATGAATTGGAGCTACAATAATTAAAAAAAAAAAAGGATCATAGAAGTCATAGTCCATTCAATCTATAGTTTATATTCTCTTATGCAACTGTGTGGAGTGAAATGATGAAGTATTTTGAGATACCATTTGCTGAAAATAAAAAAAAGTACAAACTCATTTCCATATGTAGTAACTATGTAATACGGATGTGGAGATCCTTACTTAGTATGTTCAAATGATAGGGAGAACTACTGAAGCGGAAGAATTTAATGGTGCTTGTGGATGGATCTCTAGCTCTGTAACTGATCATATAAGGTAAATTTGTCACGTAAATTTTTTATTACAAATTCTCTGGATTATACTGACTGAGAAATTGCTGGTTTACTGTAGGAGCAGCTTCTGGACCTAAAAAATCCGATTCATCAAAAGCATCACGATACATTGATACACGTGTGGATGAATTATTTCCTGTCCGAAAAAACAATATTAGGCTTCGGATGCTTTCCAAAAAGGAAAATGTTAAGGTTGGCTGAGTTTTCTTTTAGGTCTAATTAGTGGCTATTTACTACATTATCATACAGTTTCATTTACTGCATTGTGTCTCAAACTGGGACTAAAAAGTAATATCTTTAGCATTTCTCAATACATGTGTTATGTAATGAGCCACTTGCAGGAAAATGTCCCAATTGAGCATATTGGCAGCCTGAAGAATCCCCCAGTCATTGTGACTATGGATGCCAAGCCACAACAGCCAAATTTGTGGTAGAGTGTATACAGAAAAAAATTTCCATTCATATTTTACTGTGTATTCATGCTGCTGATTGAATTATTATTTCTTTCATATCCTTGAAGCGTGGACGATACTTTTGCCTCAAGAGGCGACAAACACGGCACAAATCTAACTGACATGACTGGAAAATGTAGTAACAGTATCTTCCGGAGTGTCACACAGCTGTCACAGGGTGGTGAAAATTTAAATGCCCCGACGTTAGTTGACATCGTATGTTTTTGCCATTGTAGTCTTTCGAACTATGGTGTAGATTTAGGTTTAAAATGTAAAAAACTCTTCTTTATCGGTAGGATAAAGCTTTAAGGGGACTGGTTTCATGTGAATCTCTTACTGCTTCGGTTCCACTCAATGAGTCTACTGATATAACTGGAGGTATTATGCCACAAAGCTCTTCTTCAGAATTTCATGTTCCTGGCCAGAGGACTCCGCTGGATTTGACCTTGAAAACTACTATACGGGTTTTGTTTTCATCTTCAGTGAATTGGTGAGCTCACTGTACTTATTGATTTTTCTAATGTTAACTTTGTCCATACAGTGTTTGAAATTATTTATTATGGTGCTTCGTTGTCTGTGCAGCAATCTGGAATACATTTTATAGTCCACGTGTTTGATGAGCTATTGTTTTAATGCATATTCTTACTGACATAAATTATGCATGACTAGTCTTATTTGAGGAAATGCAGTAAGCATTGTACAGATGTTGACTTGCCAGCTTTTGTTTCTTCCCTGCATGCCCCATGATGCTCTCATTAAGTTAGGTCCAGTAGTAGAAAAGTTTGCTTAATATTTTTAGTCTCAATTAGATTTTGTACATACATACTTTAATCATCTTTAAATCTTGCAATCCTTTTGTTGCTTTTATTTGTTATGGTGAAGGAACCATCATGACTTTGATAGATCTATGAGGCCATGAAGCGAGCGATTTGATCGACGAATGTTTGGTTTTTCATTGATGTGGAATCAATAAGTACGATAAACATCCTGACTCCAATCTATATGTCTTGTTAACCTTTGCTGCTTTTTGGTTATGGTGTCTCTGTGATGTGATCAAGAAATTAAGATCTATCAAACTGTGAAGTTGATGATTTCATCAATGAATAGACAATTCTTTCTTCAATGTGTAATCAATATCTAGGACAAACATCAAGATTTCTTTCTTCCCATTTTTGACTATATAATTGACTTCAGAAAATTTCCTGTAATCTAACTAGTTTTAAGAGTAAAGCATCAATTTCTTTTACCATTGTACAAAATCTCATGCCATATGGCACATTTTTTTCTGAAATCTCGTGTTACTAACTGGAATTAAATTTCGTGACGACTGTATTGTCATACGTATTTCTCTATAGTTCCCAATCTATGCACCACTCTTTTCTCTTGCATATAATCCATGAAAATACATTAATTGCACTGCTTTTACTTTTATTTACTGAATTACTTATATTTGTCTGTTCCATTAAATGCATGCTCATGAGGTCATGCTCTATAGGTTCCATAGGTTAGTCAGCCGTGGGAGCTTTGGTGGTATGTCTCCATTTTTGTATATTGGCTGTTCTTCAGGGCATAGTATGCCATGCTCTTCAGAGCCTAATTCCACCAGTCAAGTAAAACATCTAGGGACTTTACATTCGTGGGTGCACCCACAATCTACTCTACCAAATTCAGCTATATCAGCATTGACCATATCTGGGGCAGGAGGTATTGCAGTTGAGACCAATGTACTAGAATCTTTTTAATTTTTCTTCTCCTTTCTTATTCTCCCTTTTATCATTAATAAGTCTACATATTTAGGGTAAGGGGATTTCTTGAGTAAACGGCAACGAGCGTGGGAGGATTCATTTCGGAGTCTTTACTACATGCTTCGGAAGAAGATGTGTTACATCTTTTATGGTAATGACCTTATACTTTTGCAATATATTTGTAATAAATCTGTAAAACAAAAGCTTGGTTATCTCTCTGCCAAGATATGGTTCTTGTACCCTTATTTACTGGGTAAATGTTTTATGCGACTTGAATTCTTATTGTTAGTGTTACAATAATTGACTTGGGACTCTTGGACCGGTAATATTTGTCGATGTTTCTCCCAAGTACATTTCTTCCAGGTATTTGGAATTGGAAATATCGTTCTATTTGATTTCATTTTCTTCATGGACAATCGATGGCCAAATTCTAGAATGCACAGTTTTCCTTCTTCATAGCTTTTAACGGAGGATGTTAATCATAGCCTAGTGTAGCGTCCCATCTCTTTAGGGGAAGTTGTGAGACACTTCTGTCTATTCTTAGTTTGTCAGAGCTTCTACCAAGCTTTCTTTTACCCCAATGATTTCTAATTCCATTTGACGACTTCTGAAGAACTCTCCTAACACACCTTTCCATTTGAACCATTGGAGCCTCAATCTGTTTTACATGATCCCCGATGAAAGTCCATGCACTATGAGTTCCTGGATGAAAATAGAGATGGGCTTCAGTGTTCTTTGATAGGGAAATTCCAATCGTAAGTGAAGTAATCAGGAAGGTGAATAATATTGTAGCTTGTTGCAAGGATAAATCAGCTTCAAATGTTCTTTATTAACTTGTAGTTAAGGGGAGGACAAGTTAAATGGTTGGGCATGTCCAGTGTAGACCTAAGGAAGCTTGTATTCACAAAACAATGCATTTAGAGCTGAACAAATTAGAAGCTCTCATTTATAATTTTTATATATATTAGAAANGCTTCAGTCTTTGATAGGGAAATTCCAATCATAATTGAAGTAATCAGTAAGGTGAATAATATTGTAGCTTGTTGCGAGGATAAATCAGCTTCAAATGTTCTTTATTAACTTGTAGTTAAGGGGAGGACAAGTTAAATGGTTGGGCATGTCCAGTGTAGACCTAAGGAAGCTTGTATTCACAAAACAATGCATTTAGAGCTGAACAAATTAGAAGCTCTCATTTATAATTTTTATATATATTAGAAAAAAATGTCCATGACATATTATGTTTTGAGGCTGGTGATCTTTCTGCTCTAAGTTGTATCATATGTACAAAATCCTATCATTTTTTCCAATTCTTATTACAACTAGAAAGAAGTTATTTGCTAATTTTTGAAACAGTCTGCACTGCACAGTTTGTAGTCATGATCACTGGGTGTAATGATCAAGAGGATACCAAACGCTCCTGCTGTGCTTATGTATCTCGCTCAACAAGATATTTAAGGTCACTTCTAAAAGAACAGGTAAAATTTATTTTCTTCTAGAAAAGGACTAATCTGAATGACTAGAAACTAAATTCGACATTGAATAATAAGTACTTTACACTAAAGTCTCAGCTAGCTATATGATTTTGCGTTTTTAGCAATTTTGAAGCTTTTATTTCTACTAAATATTTGGCTTGTTGATCTACGACCTAAATTTTGTTCTGTTGAATTTTAAATTTGATTGCGGGATGTTTCTTTTTCTATGCCGCTTTGCAAATCTAAAGTGGAGGAAATTATTGCAGAAGACTTGGTTGAACTCTCAGAAATCGAAAAATACAATCTTGGAGAGGTTTTGAATGTGTCCACACCATTTCTTATTCACCATCTATTAGAGTACGTGAGTTTAGGCTAGGATAAACTATGAAGCCTGGGACAAATTTGTAATTTTCGCTTGGTAATCAAATGATACGAAGTTATTGTCTGATGCTCCCTTTTTGGTTAATGAGTCCTTTGTGAGTGTTGATAACACAGCCCAGAATCTTTGTTGATGTTTACCGGGAATAAGAATGTACATGGATTGTAGGATTTTCTACTAAATTATAGGTAAGTGTCTGATAAAATAAGATTATCCTTTTACTTTCTCAGTCAAAGGAGGAAAAGTGGTTGAAGTTTGTATATATTGTTTTATGTGATGTTGTCGTTAGCTCAGTTTTCTTCTTTGGTTTGTTTCCAGATCCTTTTTGGCCTTTTTGACTGGTGTGGATGTTCCTGTTTTGTATTCACCAGTACCTTTTCAGAATGCCTCTATATCTGCTCCAGAGGTGAGTCCAGTTAGTATGTGGTGTTGGTAATGATTGCAAATTTTCCTTCTTTCCTGTTTCTTTCTTATGTACCTTGCAGCTTGACACCATTTTAATTTGTATCACCAAATGGCAATGTGCAGTTTGTAGTTTACAATTACATTACTATTGTGTGATTGTTTGATGATATTAGGGTCGCAGTAGAAGTAAGACAATGTATAGAATATCCTTTTAGTCATAGTATGGTTGAGAATAGAGACGATATTGGAATCACAATTGAGGACTGTGTTGTTTGAAAGAGTAATTGATTTAGTTACTTAGCCCTGGTTTGGTACATATTCTTTAAAACACACATATATATATATATTTCAAATTCATTTTTAATCATACCTAATAAAGAACTCGTTTGAGCCCCATTAAAAGGTTACAAATGCATTTTGGAATAGTAGATCGATGGAGAATGTGTGATTAAAAAATAAGGAAAAATTTTGGGTTTGCGTCTAATATTATTTTATTGAATAATGGTGAGGCTGAAAAGAGAAAAAAAATGTATTTTGAAAAAAATGAGAATCAAACAAGGGCAAAATAATTTTCACTTGGATTCATAACTTTTCCCACTTTTTAACCTCACATTCTCCCAATAAAATTACTTTTCACAAAATGTATTCTAAAAAAATTTACATCAATCTGTGACGACTCGAATCCTTGACTATTTGAGTATCACTAAATAAAATTCGATTTTTTTTTTCATAGGGACTTAAATAGTGCCAAGAAACGGTTTCACTCATTAAGTAAATAAAAAGCGGTTTTAACTTCAATAATTAATTGTGAAATCTTAATATTAAAGAATAATTAATATTAAAGAATAATGTATTGACATAAAACATAGCCTAAATAATGTCTAAAAAAAATGAAATTTAAAAATTGTGTTTCAAATACAATATAATTTATTAATCCTAATCCGTTTCCATCTCCACATTGACTGTCTTGAACCATCAATTGCCTGAAAGAGGGATATATCATGGAGTGAAATTCACAAAATCCCCATAAGTACGCCATGAATTATTATTGTGTATGACTTAAAGGAGCATAATAATCATAATCAACATAATGGAGATACGAGAATTTTACCGAACATAGGTGGTAAGAATTCTTATGTGTAGCGCTGCTAAACTTCGGTCCCCTTAACATAATCATATTGTATCATTTGGGACCCATAATAATTTTCTTGAAACTATAACATAATAATCTGAACATAGGTAGCGTACTTACCGTGAAATTTAAAAGAAAGAGTAATAGAGACTGAATAAAATTGTTTGATCCCTCTTACAATTTCCACCTCGGCTATGTGCGTGTATATGTGTATATTCTTTGGATTGAAAAAAATAATAGTGTGTGGTAGCATGTGAATATGAATGAGGGGCTTAAATAGGACAAGACTATGCATGTATCATTAAGAAAAAAATTCATGATGGTAGAAAGGCTATTAATTCTAGCATTGAAAATTGTTTCTTGAAATTTGTGAAATTAGCAAGAATTTCTCCCTCATTCCTCGTGTGAATACAACATTCTATATACACATGCATTCACACTACATATTACCCTATGTTTGGTCAATCATGAATATGACAAAAAAACATATATCAAGGATATCTATATAAGTGTTTGACCAAGCATTCAACCATTTTTCAAAGAGCAAAACTTGTGGAATTAGCATTTATACTAAGTTTGCTACAAGGTCTTAGAAGATGGATTAACTCTCGAATGAGCCCCTAAATTTTCAATTCTCATAATTGGACCCAGAAATTCGGGCAAGGGTTTTATAAAACGGGCTCTTAGATTCGATTATTTATAAGGAGGACTAATACATATAATTAGAGCCAGTTAGACAACATAGAAACGTGGTACAAGAAGTTCTGCACAATTGTTAGAAGACCAACCATACTCTATGGAATAAGATTGCTGGGCAAAAGGTCCTCATGATAAAGTTAGCTTAAATGAGGATGTTGAGATACATGTTTGACCATGCTAAATGGATAAAATAAGAAACAAGGACATAAACCCAACAATTAGAGGATAAATTAAAGCAACGATGGGTTAAATGGTTATGACACGTCCTGTGTAGACCTAAACAAGCTCATTTTTGCAAGAGTAATATGATCCCAACAGAAAGTCAAAGAGAGAGAACAAAACTAACATGGTTCGATGTGTTTGTTAGACATGCGATTTCATTAGAGCTTTCGATACATTCGAGTGCTGGATCAGATGGAATGGTGAAAATAAATTAATGTAGTTGGTCCAAAATTTATTCAGAATAAGGTTTAGCTTGTTCTTGTTGCATTATGTGGTTGTCGGTGTCAATCCAATTGAACGAACAGTTCTCTCAAAAGTGTTCAAAGTATATAAAATGTTTCCAGGGATTCATAGACCCCAAGCATATTACAAATTTATATAGTAATAGGTTAAACTCGGCAATTTGGCAGGATAAATTATTGACTAATCAATCTCTTTTTCCTGTGGCTTTTCCTACCTTCAATTTTTGTGAGTAAGTTTCTTTTTGGATACAAATTTATAAATGGTTTGTAAATTCATTCAAAGTCAACCACACCTACCAGAAGCCTAATTCCCCCTCTTTCCTGCTTAGCAATCCATATTTATAATTACTAATAATCCACAGATTTCATGAAATCCGCCACTATTCCTCTTTATAAACCATTTATAAATTTGCAAGAGGCGGCTAAAATGTACAAAAAAGGTAACAGAAAATCAACCTTAAATAAAAATGGCAATATTCCTTGTAATCAACTCTTACATTTTAGAAACGTGTTTTCAAATTTCATGTGCAACCCATTCCATTCAGTTCTATGTTAAATGGTGAAAAATTCCACCTCTGTTTTTTTGGTTATGTAATTTAAAGAACTTGTTAGGGATGTACTTTTGAAGTGAATCACATAAATGAAAATATTGATTCCTTACCACATCAGCCTTTCAACAAGCTGCTCAGGGACAATTGGTTTTGCAAGATTTACGTTAGATCATTAATTTTGGGTCACTTGATTATGCAGGTTAGATGCAAAGAGGTGAGGAGAGCCGATCATATTTCATCCCAGCTATAGGGGACTAGTATCGATGGTGAACCTAATCGAGATTAATCTGCGGGTATCTGTTACAGTGTTGAAATTAAGGATGTCTATCTTCCCCCATGGGTAATTTCTGGCGTATGCGATGCTATGCAGTCTAATGGGACTGACTTTGAAGCCAGGTATGCCAAATTCTCATTGTAGGTGACGCTTGAGCTTTGCTAACTAAAGCATGTTTGGGAGTTGCTTATAATTGGTGTACATGACAATAAATAGAAATGAGTGATGGATAAGTGGTTGGTAATTGTAGGTCCGTTCCACAAATGTGGATAAAAAGTGATTTGGCCTATTATAAACAGATTATAAACGAGGCAAACAAGGGCTAAGACTTGTTGCATTTTCTTCATTATTGCTGAAACTTGAGTTGTGTTGACCACATAGATTGCTGCATTTTGTGGAATCATGTGGTCTCTGCAGAATCATTTAGTCTGCTTCAGCCCATCTTCTTTCCTTATCCAAATCTCAAAAGTTTTTGATTACTCAAGAAATAGAATTAGAAAGGTTAACAGAATCAATTAGTCAGATAACCAGTCACTTCTGGAATTAAATTTTGCAAGTTCGACTGTTTAGTGTAAGCCGACTCTGATTTTCTCCTTGAGAGTTCTTGAAGTACCTTTTAAGAGCTTTCCCCAAACACACCCTGAACTTTTATTTTCTAAACTGATACAAGACAGCTGCTTTAATTTGGTTCATAGTTTGGCAATACAATTTGATTCTATCATCAATACAATGGCCGGATGAGATATAAGTTTCTCCTTTTCCGTCTCGTGAAAGATTATCATTCAGATCTAACATGGACCTGCACTATTTTTTTGCTACTTAAAACTTACTCGATTAGTTTCTTGTTTGTCTATTTGAGTGATTTGCAGCTTTATAACAGAATCCTCATCAATTGGTTTGAACGTCGGTCTGGGCATTGCCAGAGAACAACCCAATCAGCAAGCTGCAGGCAAACCATTGCAAGAAAGTGACAATTCTTTTGGTATTCCAAACGCCACTCTTCATCTCAAATAGGTTCTGCCTTTTTGAAGGGATTGAAGTACTGTGGCGGTTCGTACAAAGCTTCCATATCACCGGTTTGATATACCATAATTTACTGTAATTGCGAAGCTGGAACGCACGGGCCATTCATGTCACTGTTATTTCGCCGATTTGCATTTTGTATTTTGATTGTCTAATCTAAGTGGGGATTCTTTGTTAAAAGAGATAGTCAAACAATGTAACTGGATAAAAAGGCTTTTTTCAATGTTTGTATGTAAAATGGCCTCAACTAAAAAATACAATAAATAAAGGGTATAAAATGTTTAAAATACCCATATTACGAAAAGATCCAAATATCCATTTAATCCAATTAAATTTCACAATTCATCTCCAATTTTTATCGGTGCTCTCCCTCGTCCTCTATGTGCTACCTCCAAAATTTTGTTATTCATTATGTTTCTAGCATATCTTCTTCAACATTTTGAGCATTTGAATAATAATTTGGTTTCTATATTATCTACATTGAAATCTCTATAATATTTGAAAAAAAAAGAAAGGTATGTTTGGAAATCTCGAGTTCATTGGTCCTTTTATTATTAAATATAGTATGAAATAATTTTTTAGCTGATTTTTTCACAGTTGATGTATTTCACGAATTGTAGTACAGAACGGTACTCCAGCCGTTTTACGTAGTGTAGAACAACACTAGTCGTTATCATCCCTACGCGCGCGCGCGCGCGCGCGCCCACACACACCCCCCCCCCCACACACACA
>CAIGRK010416204.1:0-13466 GCA_903798315.1 Fraxinus greggii | reverse complement strand
CTTCGATCTTGACTTCCTTCATGAATCTGATTTGTGATAATAGTTTTTGATCTTTTGATGGCCATTGATCAATTTTCCATTACATGTTTTGAAAAACTTGAATTCAACTTGTTAGTAAATAAAATTAACTTTTTTATTATAATCAAAACTTTAAGGTTCTAATCAACCATATATCAACAAAAATTTGGATCCCACCAGATTCAGAGATCTCAGTGGACAATAAGAGTATACAACAAACGAAAAATTGATTCTTTTTAATTCCTTAATAATGTTCAGTCAAGCCTTCCTAACCATATATGCAATGTGTGTAGTGGTATGTGCGCATGGTAAGAAAATAGCATTTTTCTTGCTTTTCCAGCTTTTCCCACCTAGTGCAGCATTCCTTAATTTGTCAAATCCAAAAGGACAATTTAGCAGACTCTTTAACCTTTATGTAATAAATTCATTGCAAACTCAGAGAGACCATACAAACAACTATGTGGTGGAAATGGACAACCAATAGTTGACTGAATCCAAGAATATAGCATGTGAAGATCTGTGAAAAAAAAATTCTCAAGAAAACAACAGTAGAAGCCAAAAAAAAAATAAAAAATAGGATCCACACACCAAAAAGCACTTGCCATTCATTGGTCCTAGAAAAATCAACAAATCATCTTGAAGTTGCAAGAAAGCAAAGCTGCACTACCAACAATATTAGAGAGTGGAAAAGCATTAATCATTGACAAGTTGCATTGAAAGAAGCTTGCATTAACGCAAAAATTATCCAACATAAAGGGATAGAAATTACACAATTTCAAGGACTACAAAATGTAGAAACGAACGAAAAGATGGAGAGTTGGATTGCACAAAATTCCTATTCTACCCACACAAGATAAAACAAGGAAGATCCCAGACACTCAAATATAGCCGGGCCCACCTCTCCGGTCCGGAATAAATAGACAATGAAGAAAAACACCTGATAAACGGAGTAAAAATAAAAATCAAAAGAGGATTTCTAGCCTGTCTCTCCTGCAGCCTTTTTCTCGTCTCTGTCTGGGACAAACCTTGGCAAAGTCAATAAAGTGTTTACACGGGATACTCCTTCAAGCGCAGACCACTCTTTTCCGACCTTCATGTTTTTTCCTTCATTATTTGAGGCTACATCCTCATTTGCATCTGAAGTTTCTACATTGTCTCCTCCACGGGCCTCTTCGCTTGTTCTAACAGTGCCAGAGCGATCCAATCCAGTTGGACTAAAGGAATCATTTTTCTTGTAGGTATCCTCGTGATCTTCTGGGGTGATATTCTCTTCGAATTCTGTGGTAGGAGCAGTAGAATTGTTTGGATTTGAATCAAGAAAGAGGCAAACAACAGCACAGTCGTCAACCTTAGAAGTTGGATATTTGGACCTCCAAGCCCGGCCTGCAGACTCTACTAGCAGTCGAGCTGCATACGAACGAGTGGAGCAAGAACCCACAATGTCTACAACTTCTTCATTTGAGAGCACATCCCAAATCTGCAATGTACATTAAAACTTTGCCCAACTTTAAGGAAATTTTATAAAATGAAATATAGTAGTAGAAATAATTGTAATGGTCCATACCCCATCTGTTGCCAAGATTATAAACTCATCCTTATCAGTAATGCGTCTATAGGAAATTTCAGGTACAGAGATAAGACCAAATTCCTTTAGACAGAAATCTCCAAATGCACGTGCCATAGCGAGGCCAGGAGAGTCATTGTTTGGCAGCCACACTCTTGCAACCTCAGGTTCATCCCGGAGGGCAAATACACGACCTTTACATTTGAGGATTCTCTCTGCTTCAGCTATCAGGTAAATAAAAATGGATATAAAAAACAGATACTTTATCTAAAACCAAATCGATCAGTTATAGTCTGAATTTATTTATTCGCGAAATGAAATTCTGGAAATAGGAGCATCTCTGCCTTGTTGTTTCACTATTAAAGTTTCTAAGTCTCCACCCCAAGACCTAAAAATGGTAACACTCAGACACATGTGCACCTCCGTTTGGCAAATCTATAAATGGTTTATAAAAGGAATAGTGGTGGGTCCTGAGAAATGTGTAGATAATAATGATTAGAAATTATCAATGTGCGGTTAAAATTAATGTTTGACACCGACATATATACCATTTATAAAGTTCTGTCCAAACGGAGGCTAAGTAACAACAGGAGTATCATGGCAAGACTTGATGCCCACCAACTCTCAACATACGTCACTACCCCATACATAGAAGTGCAGTGTTATTTCCACGCAGTTCCTGCTGCTATGTATCCAGCTTGTGTTTCAATGATGGGTAACCTCTTTCTAAGAGATGGGAATGTAAACAGATAACATAATTGGGTAAAGCCCCGCGACCTGGTCCATCTACCAAGTAGTACAAATTGGAGTCTAATTCACTGGCCCAAGGTGGTTAAACGCAACTTACCAACTACCAGTTAGCGACGAAGCCTAGTTCACATGAACCCTTTTACAGTTCCGACTCCACCAATGTTGGGTTTTACAATTCGCAGGTGTTATCAAGACCCGTTTGGCATGGTTTTTGAAAAGTCAAAATGAGCTTTTGAGATCCAAAAGCTGATTTTAAACCTATTTAACTAATTTTATGAATCTGATAGTTAAAAGAGCTTTTAGAGGAAAGTGGTCTAATGTGGCTTCCTCTAAAAGCACTTCCAAAATAGGAAATTCTTTTAAAAATTAGTTTCAAAAAGAAATAAATTAGTTTCCTCTTGTGAAGTAAAAGCAAAAGTAATGCCAAACGGCCTTCAATTTGGAAAGGTACCTTGCTTCTATCGCCAGTATTCCACTATAAAATATAACACCTAGGCTTGAAAAATTCCATAAAATGTAGACTGGTCGAGTTCTCATAGTGACCTGATTTTGATATTTTCAAACACATCAAGAATTGTTTCTGTCTTGTCTGGTTGAAAATATTTGTCATATCAGCATCTGAGTAATGTTTATACCAGAACCCAACTACTCATATATCATCTAGCAGACAAGTATGTGCTTGATCTGTAAATCACCGCTAAGGAATTGACTAAACAACAGAAAAGGAGTGAAATGGAAGAACAGTCAATATTATCAGGTTGGTCTTCGAAACTCGGCACAAGTGCAATATGAGGAAAATTTGCAGATAAAAATTGAGATTAGCCAAAAAGAAAAGAAAAACAATCAAAGATTCACAAGCACAAAAGTGTATTTACTCACGTCTTCGCGACTGTGCAAAAGTTTAGCACATACAAGATTGGGAAGTAAGTAATAGAGGTTTTACTTAAATGCGCAACTATTCAACCATACAAATACAAGGTTTTTCTGTTCAGCTATTACTGATCTACAGATCAGGAAAATTTAGACTTTAAAGGTTAAAGAAAACAACCAAAAAGTTCATGTCTAATTAAAAGGTTTGATGTAGTACACAATAAACACTCACTAATTTAATATATAAGAGAAAACCGAAAAGCGACAAGAAGAGAGAAGAAAGGAGAGAAAGAGAGAGCATGCCGCGATGGGATGGAACCTAGAGAGAAAAAAGGAGAAACTGGTACGCCATACAATATTCAAAGTTGTCAATGAAATAAAGCTCAAATTCTCTCTCCTCTTCCTCCCTCGTCTTTCCTCTCCTTTATATCTCTTCTATTTTCTTCTTCCTGCTTCCTTCCCTTTCTTCTTCTCTATATTCTTGTATTCTCTATATTATGCAGCTTTTACAGTGCTAACCAGAAACTCTATGAATTGAATATAATTTCTACTTCAGAACATGTAAAAACTGATTCTTATTTGAAGAGTATTTTGCTTATTTTTGTTCCTTTCTTGGAGAGAGAGAGAGAGAGAGTACCTGGAAGGTTAGGTTTAAGATCCACAGTCAACTGGACTGAAACAAGTGAATTTTTTTCATCTCTTGTACCCAATACAGCTCTAGAGTCCCCAACATTTCCAATTACAAGATCCTGACCCTGCAGATTACAATCAAGTCATTCTTGAGCATATAGATAACACAACTGCAAACTCACATCGGTATCACTTCTGAACTTATCGGTATACCTGTTTCACTAGAGTCACTGCTGTTGTCCCACTGCAGAAGCATTCGATATTTGAATACATTCTCAGTTCCCGATCCATAACCTTAAAAGCCTTTAGGAAGGACTCCTTCAGTGTCTGGAAAACCTCAGGATGCTTTTCAACTACTTCAAGATCAATGGAAGCTCTAGATGACTCATCAAGGGTTAAGGAAGAGGTATCTTCAGAGCACCTACTTCCCGTACTATTCAAACTAACATCCCTAAGAACCTCATCACTCTTTATATCAACTTCCCAATGTGCACTCAGTTTTGAAGGAAGAGAATCTCTGACTCGCTTTGCAACCAAATGACCATAGGGACCATGGCCGTCAAAAACACCACAGAAGACCGTGTCTGTTCTCGAACCAAAATTCTAGAAATCCAATTTCACAAAAAATTCAGTAAAAGGCAATCTCGCAAGCAACTTGAAACGAACAAAAACATTAAAAAATGCTTCATACGGCAAAGATGTGATAGTTTATCTCATAACACGTCATCAAGCATCTTCGACATGTGAAAATTCAATATATCCACACAAATTATGAACATTCATCTTAAATATCACTTTCTTAGGCCCCATAGGGACAGAAGATAACAATGATAATCTGTCGAGACTTCTTAAGTTATTTATTTTATCCATAATTTCTATCCTTTCGTGGAATAATCATCCCAAGTTTAGCTAAACACAAAATACGATGGAGTAACTGAAATCCTCGAAGCCAACTCTATCATCAAACGCGTAAAATGTAAAAAAATGATATTAAAAAACAAGAAAGGGATCTCACTTCAGAGAATCTTAAGAGACAGGCAGGTCAGCAAAATCTCTTGTGCTCGAATGTAGGCCCAAAGTGCCAAAATGGATCAACTACTACTATTTTAGTTATAGCCCATATTAAGCAAGAAAGTATATGATTTTTTAGCTGAATATTCCCTTCTAAAAAACAATTAGGTATACCATTTGGTTTAACTCATAAAAAAAAAAAGAGACAATAAATTAGAAATTACAAATATCACTTGTCTTAGACTATATACCATTATCCTATTGGATTATGATTAATATTGAAACCACATTAATAATAACATTCAAATTGATCACATTAAGGCGAAGAAAGAAGAAGCTAACCTCCCAAACAAGCATGGCATCTTGATTGATTCCTTTCTTGCCTTGCTGGGTAAAGAGAGAAGCAACCTCGCTGGAGCCGTTTAAGAACATACGGCCTGGAGTCTTACGTAGTTGTTCATCCCTCCTAAAATCAAAGGATGGATTTTGAGACCCCAGCCTACTTCTCGAGCCCTTCCTCTTCCTTACCTCCATAGGAGAACCAGGAAGCGGACTCCTGGCCTCACTGGACAAGCAGCATCCCATTATCAGGGACCTGATTATTTCCAGTATGCACTCCAGTCCAGCCAAACAGGCACCCCCCCTACTTTCTGTATTTGGATCCGTCACAAATTTAGTGAAAAATCCTTCCAAGCTATATATATTCACTCCCTAGTCCACTCAATCAAGAAATTATCCCCTTATTCCACAATTGAACAATGGCAAAAATAACATTAAATTGTCTCAATGAATATTCAGGCACCCTTTAAATTACACCATCCAAATCTCCACAACGAATTTCATCCTTTCAGACAGAATAGAAACAAGAACAAGCTTCTGAACCTAAAAGGGAATTTAACTTTCAACTAATCTTATCAAAGTGCCCTAAACGAATAAAAGATAAATAATAAATATAACTATAATAAACAACAGTTTCCTTATCCTTTCCTTCTTTTTTCTATTCTGAATACTAAATATGTTTCGTAAAAAGCTAACAATAATAACACTACAGAATTAGAAAGAACAGATCTATACGAAAAAGTATCCCCTTTCCGATTAGGACACCAAAAATGTTTCCTTTGAAAAAGAAAAAAAAAAAAAACAAATCAAGAAGATCTATCTGAGCTAAATATTAATCACGACCTCAAAAACCCAACGAGCATTATTGCCTAAAAACCCAGTATCACCAATTATTCCAAGAAATTAACATAAAAAGGAATGAAACTTGGATCAACGGTCGAATTCAACAAGTCCAGCTCGGAATTATAATTTTCTATTCAACAGAAACAGATAAAGATCGAAAGAAACGAAAAGAGGGCTACTTTGACATGGACGATGAATGACAGATGCAATAGTAACTCGGAAAGGTAGAGAATAAAGAGAGAATTCAGTCGTAAAAGAATCGCCGGTAGGACTTTTTATTACAGTTGATGAAAGTAAAAGAGAGATATACACATATATATAGAGACAGTGGGTGAGTGGGGCTTGGTCATCGGTGTGTGTGACAAAACCTCCTCCACCGTCAATCGAAACTTTCAAAGTGTGGTATCTTCTCCAGTAGTGCGTGTGTTTTTGTATGTATACGTGTATATATATCTGCATTATCTGTATATATCAAGAATAATATACAGATGCATAGTCTATAACGGGACGCTGATATTTAAAAAAAAAAAAAGTTTGCAATTAGTGCGATTACATCACATCCACGTCAATTTAATAACTCCAATCAATAACTCATTTTCTTAAATTAGCCTTATAAAATATTTATAAATACTGTGAAAATAATATTTGATATCAATTTGTTGGAAATATTTGATGAATTTCAAACGAATTAAGGAAAATAAAATTTAGCATAAAAATTTAAGAGAAAAAAAATTGTGCTTTGAAAACTCAAGTTTTATGATTTAAATTTTTTGTGATAATGAAATACTACAAATGAACAATATTTTTATACTACATTTGGTATATAGAAATTAATTATTAATACATGAATTTAAACATCCGTTAAAATTTCTAAATATATGAATAAAAATAAATTAATCTTTAATAACTCTAAATTCATGTAGGTCAAAATTCGTTGAATTTAGATTAATATGAATTTTAATTAATCGAGAATTAATAACATGAAATTCATATATGACAAGGATTTTTTAGCATTTATTACATATTTAAAAACGAAAAGTAAGATATTATTGAAATAATTGAATTGTAGTAAAGTTAAAATCGTCCAAAAATGGTTCATATATATATATCACAAGTCACAGTTAACAATTAATTTTAATCAAATAAATGTCTGGGATCATAACTTTTAAATTATACATTTCATCATTTTTTTTTATCAAAATTTGTTAAAAATTTATTTATAATCTACATCAAACAACGACTTAATCTATCTCAAATTATATACTTTGATGTCACCGTAAGTTCAACTTTACACGCTATTGTTTAAATCGTTTCTCGTTTATATTATATTTCTTTAATTTTAGTCCTGACCCCATTAAATTTTAATATATTTTCTTCTGTTCTTATCAACCACACATTCTTTCAATAAAATAATATTACACATAATTTTTTTTTTAAAAAAACTTACTTTCTAACCCCACATTCTTAAAAAATACTATTTCAAAATCTATTTTTTTTCATATAATCGATCTCAAACAAGAGCTTGATATTTCTTATGCTTGTAAAATTTTTGACGTGAATCACGTGATCTTATATTGTAAAAGGTAGTTGGCGAAGTGTCATACAGCAATTTGATGTTATAGTTATAAATTTTAATTTATTTTTAATTTTCAACTAAAAAATTCTTCTTTCAAAAATCTCAAGAATAATATAGAAATAAAAATTAAATAAGCTTACTATATTATTGACTCATATAATTCTATATATCGTATAATTTTCACAAATTAATGCAATTCTCGAAAATCTTTTGCATTCTTAATTTCATTGACAAGCTGAAGACTCGATAGTTCCAATAAAATAAATAATTAAAAATATTGTAAATGGTTTAATAGGTTTTCTTAAAGGTAATTAATTGTAATTATTATATAATACATGTAATTAGCATTGGTCAATTAAAGACTCTCTCTCCCTCTCTCTCTCTCTCTCTCTCTCTCTCTCTCTCTCTCAAATTGGGAAATGATTGAACTTTCGTTGGTCCCTCTATTAAAAATCATGGTCCAATTAGGTATAAGGTATTGTTTAATCAACATGTCTAACACGAGTTTTGACCGATATTATCGTAATTTTGACACCTCGACTATGTCTAATATTGAAAGACTATTACTTTTGACCAAGGCTCGCCTTAGGCCAAAGCCAACTAGACAATGATCTAGAATATCTAAACTTGCTAATTAGTAATTACTAAAAAAAAAAGAGGAATTAATTTCTTATTAACTATAATTTTCTTTGATCGATTCTAACTTAGTTCGACTTATTTGAAATATGTTTTTCTTGAGCTTAATATACATAATTAATTACAAACTACCAAACAGACCAAATATCGTTACAGTAATATGCTAATTTGAAAACTAACATTGTCCATTAACTAGTTTACTTCAATGTGTCATAACTCGAACTTGGTTTATTCAAATTAATTTTTCTTGAGTTCATAATGTGCCATTTAATACGATTTTTGAAATAAGTCTAATATTGATAAGCTAATTCTCGATCATCTATATATATATATTGGTATTTCGAGTCCCATCTTGAGTTTAAATTTTGAAAATCACTCTCTTCTCCTTTATAAGTCATCCTTACGACTTAAACATATGGTAATCGAAACTTTCTCATGATTTTCAATTTAGTTTTTAAGCTCTCTAGAATTCGCTAAATTGCACATTACTCATTTTTTTCCCATTTAATAATTCGTGGAGATTATTATTTACACTCTGATAATACTTTATCAAGGAACAAGATTATTTTGTCAATATTATGTACTTTAATTTCTTGAGTTCTCAAAGATGAATTATTTTGCTACGCTATTTTTTTGGATTGTAAAAAATCTTCGTTAAAAATATGAAATATGTTATTTATTTATCAACGCTTATAAAAAAAAATACTTAACGTCTCATGATAATTAATCGTCTAGAACATCAAAATTCTCACGATCAATCATGCTTTAGTTGATATCGTCATTTATGTTTTCACCTTGAACTATAGACACCAAATAAAAGCCTGCATTATAATCTTGTTGATGTTGCTATCATGAGCATACATAATTTTGAGCTCAGTTATGGTTAATTATTAAATTAACGATGACTGGAGACACCTCAATAGTCGTGCCTTTATTTAAATTAGATAAAAGGATAATAGCAACAAGAAAAATCATACATATAATACACGAGTTAATTAATTGAATGCTTATTAAACTTATCAATAGATTATAATTTACTTATTAAATGAAAAAATGTTATTCGTTACTCAATCGTCTGTTCAGATGGATACCCATCTATCGCTTGGAGTGGAATTCATTTCTCATACTTGACGAAAACTGCCATGTGGCCAAAAGAAATCAGACAAGTCATTTTGACGATGATAAATTGTAGATATAGTTAAATGAACACTCATTAAACTTAATCCTATGTTACTATTTACTTATCGAACAAAAATTACTATCAACTGCTCACTCATATATTCAACTGTTTACCATCCATCCACATGATTTCATCTAGCGATGGACGGGTAATAGTTGAATAGATGAGTGAGCAATGGACCTATTTTTTTGTTTTGCAAGTAGTGACTTGGGGATAAGTTTAGCCCATGTTTATCTACCATTATTTCAAAACTGTTTTTTCTAAAACTCCTTTTCATTTACACAGTTTCACAATAAAATATTTTGCATGTTATTCCAAATTTTTTACCTCATTTCTAAAAATACGTATTTTCCAAAAACTCGCTATTCCAAAACGTGTTTCCTACTTTAACGGTAGACAAATGGGTACTTAATGAGTATTTATTTAATTAACTTGATAATTCAAAGTCGTTAATGTGCCACGTCTAGTTTCTCTAGCAAAAGTGTCAATTTCAAATGGATTTCAAAGTCATGGATGAACTCACAAAATAAATTTGTTTATCGAAATGAAAGACTTCTTGTTGTATTGAGTTACGTGAATTTATATACACGTAAAAGATTACAGAAAGAGATATTATATTATTATCTTTCATCATTTAATTTTTTTCGACGAAAGCTAACTGTAGTTACTTCTTAAGGATGAACATCGTAAATAAATGACGAGTCCCTTATCGAGTTGATATATTATATAAAAACATTTTTTTATTCTTCAATAGTATTACATAATATTATAGTGCAATTAAAGTGTTGCATGTGATGGACAAGTTTTGTGTCCCCTTGACAACTGTTGGACCATGTTAATCCTGTGTGGATCATTTTGTTTGTCTAAAAAATAATGATATTTTCAAAAAATTTAATTTTAATCTCGATCAAACGTGGCTAAATATTTAGCAACCATACTTCTGGAACATTCCAAGTATTTCGTCAAGCTTATAAAAGCAAACTCGAAATTTTGTGGTTACGACTTAAAATTATAATTTGGTTATTTTAACAACGAGGACTATATATTTGATTATTTTAACAACAAGGACTATATATATATATATATATATATATATTGTAAGACTTTGAATAGTAGTGCAGTTCAATTTTTTCAAAGTTGGCTTTCAATTTTTTAAATGGAAATCAAAACACCTAGAATTCTTGACAAGTTTTAATCCTTTTTCAAGTAAATGTATCTGGAAAGATCATTTGACCCTTTCTTAATTTGATCAAATGTTGGTCATTGTGTGACTTTTAGGTGAACTGATGGTTTCTTGGATGGAAATTGTAAAAGGGTTCTCGTTCTGCATATTAACTTAAAGGTTTGAGATCCACCACTCTTTTTTTGGAAAAATTTGGAACCCTTCGTATAATTTACCCTATCACATATGATTGTTAGATTTTTCTTTTGTTCTTACAAAACAACTTATTTAAGTGCAATTGACAATCCTTTGAATGAAAAGATGTGATCTAAGAAAGGAAGCAACTTTTCCTTTTAAAAGATTTCATTTTCAGCCAACTCAAAACATATAGAGATTGTTGTAAACAACTTGAAAGTTCGCTCAAGAAGTCCTTTTGTCCGCTTGAGCAAACAAAGGCTACTACAAGCAACCTTGAAATTCCGTTTGACTAAGCTATTTACTTGCTTGAGTGGATCGAATATATTTCTTTTCATTCTTAATTTATTCTTAAAATGAAATTTATATCACTTCCTCGTTGCCAAATAACAATCAAGTCGAGCTCTTCTCTCTTTAGAACTTGAACAAAACCGTCTTTCCACCTTTTAACACTTTAAAGCAATGTTCTAAAAATCGTAAAACGTGATAAATCGTGAAGTCTAAGTTTCAAGCTTTTCGAACCTAGGAGTAAAAAAATGTTAATTATTTTATTACTATTTTAAATTTAACCATTCAAAAAATTGTTTAATGATTAAAATAATATATACCAAACATCTAAAATAAATAAATTCTATATTTACTTAATAATTCTTATAATTAGTCAATTATACAATTTTCAAGTTTTCGAAATGAAAAAATTAAACTATTTTTCATACTTTTAATTTTCAACTAGACAAGCCTTACTTAACACATTTACAGAAAATTCATACATAATTTTGAAATTTTAACGAGACAATAAATCTCAAAATCATAATTACTTAATATAGATAGTATCGTAACTTAAATCTTTATCGAATAAAGTTATTTTTTAACTTTTGAACAGATAAAATTATTTAAAAATTTGAAACTAACGTTAAACAAAAGCCTTTTTAAAAAAATAATAATAACAATAAACTAAAGTCAAATAAAACGTTTTTTAAAAAATGGAAAAAATTTAAAAAATTAATAAAGCTTGCATAGGCACAACTAGGTGCGCCTTAAGCGGTCAACTTAGTAGTTGACTGTTTAATTCGCGTTCACTGTCAAGGTAAAGCGCTTTATCTGCCCCTTACGTCTAGGCGCACTTTTAAAAACACTGTTTTAAAATAATTAAATTATTAAGAGAGAGAAATTAAAAAAAGAAAAAACAAAAGGTCAGGTTGGGGGATGATTAGGGTGATATTGTTTTTTATGGTGGTTGGATGTGATCTCAAGCGTTGATGAACAGAGATAAAGTCACTGGATTGGAGTTCTCGTTCCTTGAATAAAGGAAGATGCGACATTTCTTAGAGTCCTTGTTCCTTGAATAAAGGNAAAGGTCAGGTTGGGGGATGATTAGGGTGATATTGTTTTTTATGGTGGTTGGATGTGATCTCAAGCGTTGATGAACAGAGATAAAGTCACTGGATTGGAGTTCTCGTTCCTTGAATAAAGGAAGATGCGACATTTCTTAGAGTCCTTGTTCCTTGAATAAAGGAAGAGATGATATTTCTTGGACTCCCCGTTCCTTGAATAAAGGAAGATGCGGCATTTTGAAGTCCTCGTTCCTTGAATAAAGGAAGAGACGATATTTCTTGGAGTTCTCGTTGGAGTTGCCAATGACGAAAGTTTTGCGAGTGAATGGTTTGGTTGGAGAAGTAGAAGGATTTCCATTTATTAAAAGACAAGTATAAATTTGTCGTTAATAAGTTAAACTTGTAACCTCTCAAATGTTGGGTACAAAAATAAGATAAAAACGATTAGGGTTATAATTGCTACTTTCGTTAAAGGTTGGTCTAAATATAAAATTTACTCTTAAAATGAAAATGCATTTCACGCCCAAAACTAGTGTCCCGAATTCAAATGGCCCAATGACCAATGGTGTCAAAAAATGCATAGATTTGGGTCATAAGCTGAAAAACACTATTGATCAGCTAGCGAATAGCGAAATTTTATCATATTATCTTAATTCGATGGCATGACTCACTATTTTATTTTAATTAGAGTATCTTTTTTTGTCTTTTTCGATACAAAAATAAATAATAAGATTACATGTCACACAACATTTGAGATGTACACCCTTAGTGATTATTTTATTTACGTGGACAACTAGATCACATCAGCACCCCCACAAGCTTAACTCGAATTTATTAAATTTTAAAGCACCCTTTAAGACTTCGCTCGTTAAAAAAATAATAAAAAAAATAAAAAAGGTGCTCGACAAAATTAAAATCGAGAATTGAATTGACCTGCATCGTAGGAGGCGGGCAATTAATTTTGGGTGGAGCACGTTTCTTTGCTTTTTTTCCTCTCTTTCTTTCTTTCCATTTATTTTATTTTTTAGCGGTTTCAACTAACAATAAGTGTATTACCATCTTTTGAGCCAAAAATTGACCTTTTATTTTCATTTTGTAGGGATCGTCCACGCTATAAATTGAAAAAGCTGAGGAGGTTGTCACCAAAAAATAGATCAAGGACCAATTCGCAACAAGACTCATAAACCAGGGACTATTATCTCGTTTAATCTCGCACCTATTATCTCCACACGCTTTTGGCTTCATCGCAGCCATCCTCCGCCATATTCCTCATTCCACACTCTCTCTCTCTCTCTGTGTACATATAACTTTTTCGGGAGTGTGGTTGTTGTTTGTCGAGTATAAATTTCTCCTTAAAA
>CAIGRK010416180.1:0-10684 GCA_903798315.1 Fraxinus greggii | reverse complement strand
ATACTTATTGCTTATGTTGATGATATAATCTTAACTGGTGATCATGAAGCTGAAATTGCAGGTCTTAGAAGGGCTCTTTCCAAGGAATTTGAAATTAAAGATCTTGGAGTTTTAAAGTACTTTCTTGGTATGGAAGTCACACGATTAGCTAAAGGGATTGTCATTTCTTAAAGAGAGTACACTTTTAACCTCCTCAAGGACGTTGGCATGCTAGGTTGCAAGCCATCTGAAATTCCCATCGATCCAAATAAAAAATTTGGACTAGTAGAAGATGTTGGTTAGTCTGTAGACAATGAGAGGTACCAAAAATTGGTAGGAAAGTTGATTTATTTGTCTCATACACGATCGAATATTGCTTACTTGGTAAGTGTAATAAGTCAATTTATCCATTCACCAAAAATAGAACATTTGTATACAATTTACAAGATTCTGAGATATTTGAAACTTAACCCCCAAGTGTGGTTTGTTATTTAAAAGGAATGAGAATCTATGTGTTGAAGCTTTTACAAATGCTAACTGGGCTAGATCTATCGATGATAAAGTGTCTACTTCAGGGTACAGCAATTTTATGGGTGGTAATTTGGTGACATGGAGCAGTAAAAAAAGAGTGTTGTGGCTTGAAGCCTTGAAGTAGTGCAGAAGCTGAATTTAGGACAGTTGCACTAGGAATGTGTGAGCTAATATGGCCAAAGACTTGAAGATAAAATTCGAAACTCCAATGAAGTTAATACACTGATAATAAAGCAGCAATTGGCATAGCTCATAATCCAGTACAACATGATAAAACTAAACACGTTAAAATTGATAGACATTTCATCAAGGAAAAATTAGAATGTAGTGTGATATGTATGTCGTATGTTCCAACAAAGGATCAGCTTGCACACATGTTTACTTAGGGATTACCGAAACAAGTGTTTGAATCATTTTGTTCCAAGCTTGGTTTATTTGACATCTACGAACCAGCTTGAGGGAAAGTATTGTAAGTTAACAGTATTACCTATTTTCTAGGGTAGTTTCCTCGTTATCTTAAGTTGGTTTCACTTGATTTGATCCTCCTAGGAATCCTAGATAAGCTGTAACTTATCTAGTATAACTAAATTGTTGTAACTATAGCCTAATAGGCTCTTTAGTTTCTTTATTTACTTATTTGAAGGCTGGGAGTTTGTTTACTTTAAATGTATTGAAATACAGATAATTATTCTCTTTTATCTTGTTTTTTCTACACCACGTATTAATATAGATGCACATGCACCCCTATTCAGCTTCTTCTGTTTCTGTAATGTAATATACAGCATGTCGGTGGACCTGAATGACGCGGAATAACGACAAGAGGTATTTAAGAGTGGGTGAAATAGTCTTGTTGAGGCGCTGGAAGTATGGTAATCAACCATGGTTCAAATTCTGCTTTTGAGGTAGCCATCGTATCCTCGAATGTTTTACCTTTAAGAATTAACTATGTAGAATGAAGTCCAATTATGTTTTACCTTTAATATTAATTTGCAAGATATTGCTTTCACCGGTCGTCGTTCAATATCTTGACTGCTCAAAAAGTTAGGCTATTTGCTGCTCCATCCACCTCTTAAGACTTGCATTGAAACAATACTTTACCTCTAAATGTCCAATCTAATCATCAAAGCACATATTTTCTTATTTTCTGGCCTCAAGTGAGTTGCAGATGGAGTTCCAAAAGGCGAAAGGTGAAATCAATGATCATTTCACTATAAGCTGTGTAAGAAATGAAAATTTGTACTTGTGTTCCATATTTTGTGCTAACGACAATTTTCACGTCTTTTCATTGTTCAATTTTGTTCTGAACTTCACGTTATGCTAGCTAATTGTTTGCTCATTCCTTGTTACTACTAAAAAACAGACATTTCTGAGCACTATAAAAGCGCAGCTCCCACATATTTACGACGATAACAAAATTAAGACTTCATAAACGAAAGCCGTTAAATATTAAAGTTATTTACAAATTCAGAGAGGCAAAGCCAATATATATAGTTCCATTAACTATTTACCAGTCTTCTATTTCATCGTCACAAGTATCATTATCAAAGTAGTCATCTTCGCCATTGTTCACTGCAGTAGAAACCTGCTGACTCTCACCATCTTTGGTTACTTTATATCCAAGCCAGTAAAGAGCGGGGTTAAATTCTGTGGCTATAACTGAAAACTCGCATAACTTCAAGCTACTATGAATAGCATTCCATTCACTCACCATTTGACACTGCAACCACATTAAGCAAATGAGGAGAAAATTAATGTGCATAAGAATAAACCACGAGCTCATAAGTTTTCTCTTTGCACTCAAATCCTAAAGTCCACTAAACGTCACTCTTAGCACCATAGAAAGAAAACTTGTGCTTTAGAAAAATGAGTAAAGGCTATTTTTTGTGGGCATGGGGTTAAAATTTGAAGGGTTGATGGAAGAGAGTTTCAACATTATAAGATTTTCTTGCTGCACTTCCTAAAATGCTGGTTTAGAACATTTCACATGGAAAAATAAATGACAGAACTGAAGAACCCAGTAATCGTAAAAAACACAACAAAATGGTAAGAATGAGCCCTAACCCCCCAAACCCACCCTAACAACACACACACACACACACACACACACAAAAATGCTGTTTAGCACGCATTAAACTCACTCTTCTCCGAAGTTGCACTGCAACTAAACATTATGTTTTTTCATAATTCAGAGATTCTTAGGATTTAAATGGCAAATTACACTTGGTAGAAACAAAAGATACTAGAATATAGAACACCAAATATTTAAAAACATTTTTCTTCAAAATAACCAAAGACAGATTTTAAGAATAGAGATGACCAACTAAAAAAAGAGTTCTTGCCAACCAACCTTATTATGTCGTAGTGATTGCTCAACCTGCCAGAGCTTTGGTTTGCGAATTGCATGCCATCTGCACTACCAGCAACACAACAGTTTTTACAGTGACTCAACTGGAACAAAGAAAATCATCGGTATCGAAACTATACCTGGAAGTCACTGCATGAGAATTTCCAAATAGCACCCCTCGCACAGCAATTGAAGCAGCAGCAGACTGTATATTATTCTCAGCTTCAAAGTTTCGAGTTAGAGTCCCACCAAGAGCGCCAAGAAGAAAGTCAGCATCACTTAAATATGATGAGACAGACCATGCATCATCCATTGCGTTCTCATTCACAAAATCTAGAACTGCAAGCATCATATGAATAATATTAGACTTGATAATCTACAAAAGTCACCAATAATGTGGTTCTGCTTCACACAAACTCAACAACAGAATTTTAAGTTCTTTTTTCATCCAATAGCAAAGTTAACATTCTAGCTTGGAAAATCAAGTTTAACAAGTAACCAAATCACAAAATCGTAGAAAAAAATGCTTACCTGAATATTGTCTGTTGCAATGAAACTTGAATAGAACAAAGCTTATAGCCAAATCGATATGATTTCAGACATTCATCTTCTTACATATTTAAAAACGTATAAAAGAAAGTACAAACTAATAGTGTGTTTGAGCCACATTATTTTGGAAGAATGTATTCTGGAGTAGTAGATTGTTGGAGAATGTGTGGTTGAAAAAGAAGGAAAAGTTATTGATGGTATGGAAAATATTATTTTATTGAAGAATGTGTGGTTGAAAATGAGTAGAAGAATGAAAATGAAAATTTTAATGTGTACCAAATAGAGGCTAAATAGTAATCGCAAGAGATAAACAGAGCAAACTGTTACCATTTTCATGCAGAAAATCAGCAATGGCCCTTGTTTGCCCATGTGCTTGACAAAGCACAATTTCTGGAGCATCCATTTTAAAGGGTAACCTGACAAATTTGTCCTTTAAAAGAATCGCATTTCTATCTACAAAAAGAACATGATGAGCTCAAAAATAAAATGCAAATCTTTGATGTAATTTTCTTCTGTTCAACATCAATTAAACTTTTGGGAACTGAAAAACTAGTGATGAGATATGGAAGATGAATACAAATCTTTGATGCAATTTCTTCTGTTCAACAGCAATTAAACTTTCGGGAACTGAAAAACTAGTGATGAGATATGGAAGATGACAAATTGTCCTCTAAAGATCAAGCACCGAAGCACATCCTAGATCCTGATACTCTACAGCATATTTTCTTAAAGAGAAAGTTACAATAGACATACCAGGCTCAGATAAAATTCCAGACTCCCTTTTGTTGTGCAAAAATTTGCCCAGTGCGTGAAATAGCGATAGTGTTTCATCTCTTCCGAATGGCAAACAAATACCACCATTTAAATGATTGTTCTTGTCCATATCTACTTCTGGATGTGTCACGGAGCTCTTGGAAAAAGATTGAGAATTCACTGGAAATGGTTTCAGACAGAAGTACTGTAAAGATGTTATTGCGCTTCTAATATCCCCTCCACTGGCCTTCGCTATTAGATCAATTTGTTCATCTCCCACTTCAAATTGCTCATATCTGCATATTTTTGAAAGTGTTCTTCTGATGGAGTTTACTGTGATTGGATTAAAAGTCACCTGAAAGATCCATAAAATTTTACATGACCATCAGAAAACAACAGGTGAACACTTTCAGTTAAGAAGGCTAAGAGAGGCAACCTTACAAGCCCCAGCATTAAGTAAAGATAACTGGAGTTCTTCCCAGTAGCGGGTGTTATACTCTGCAGAGTCAGATTTGCCATAGTCATTGATCAATAAGGCCGTTGGAAGATGAACTGATCGCAAAAGTAGATGCAAGCACCTATGGAGTCTTCCATAAGCAAATTTCCCATTTACCACAGGAAGATCATCAATCAATAGTATGATTGATGATGGAGATGTTCTCGTCATTGATGACAATCCATAATTTCTTATCCTTTCAACAAAACTTTCAAACTCATCCATCTTTGACGTGTACCGTATCCCTAGTTCACATTTAGTCAAGAATCATGATGCAAACAATTAGGGAAGCGGAACAAACAGAACAAAAATGTAAAAGCATTACCATAATAATAAGATGCTATATGAATGGAGGGCGTTGATTATGATTCTTACAAGAATAAAGGAGATATTCAAGATCGTACAAATTACAAAAGGTGTAAGCTCAGGAGTCAAACTGCAAAATTGTGGGAGAGCCAGATTGAGTTTATATTAAGTGTGATTCAAAGGTCTGGGAGAACCAGATTGATTTTATGTTGAAAAGACATACAATCTACGGTGGAGGCCCAAAGACCAACTTAGGAGTTAAGTGGAACGGTCTACTAAAAGAATCGAGAATTCCAAAGTGGTTTTATTGATTTTGAAAGAGCATATGATAGGGTGTCCAAATAAAGCTAGAAATAGTACGAGAAATATCAATATTATTAAGGATGTGTAAGATGGAGAAATCACAAGGGTGGGATGTAGTGGTGATAATATCAATATTATTGAGGACATATACAATGAAGCAAACACGGGTGTGAGATGCAGGGTGGTGGTACTAGAAAATTTTCTATTGCTGTAAGATTGCATCGAAGTTCTATCTTGAGTCCTTATCTTTTAACTTATGGATGGGTTATGACATTCAAGATGAGATATACAGATATATGTTTTTCACTGATAACACAATTTCTCATGTGTTCTTTTAGTCAAGAGCAAGAGTTTTCGGTTGTCGTGTAATTTGAATAGATTGATAATTTAAATTTAGGCATTGTTTTCTTCGGTCTTCTCATCGAATGAGTAAATAAAGTTTTTCAGAATTATTATAAAAATTAGCTCAACTGAAAAATAAAATGATTACTTTCGCATTCATATAAGACTTCCACTGGAAGAAGGCAAAGACTCTAAATAGGAAATTCTTCACTAGTTAATTGTAAGACTAATCGTAGAATGTCAAACAATTCTTGAGGCACTGCATTAAATAACTAATTCAAGACTCAAACAACAGATTTTTTTTTTATGCCAACCAAGAAATAAACTTAACTCCAAAAACTTGGCAAAATTAAATCTATTTCCAGCATATAAACCATTGATTCTCCATTGTTAAAAAGCTTCATTACAGACACTTCCTGTTCAACCATTTTTTTTTGAAATGGAACCCAGTGGTTGCGTTGTAAACTTTGTACCAACCATAAAGAAGATGCTCTATTTTCATTGTTCCCCTTAATCATTTTGCATTGCAAGTTAAATATAGAATCCAGATAGATCATCCATAAATATACTGAAATAAGAACGTCTGTCATCATTTTTTAGCATTGAGCATAATTGCATTAGTGGGTATATCGACGCATACAGATACAAATGCAGACACACACATGAGCATGCGCAAGCACAGATGTATTTAAGATTGGAGTACCTAAAATTGAGTTATGCAACTGTTGCCATATCGTGTCATCATATTCTCTTACTATTTTTCAAATCCATATGCGTACATATTCATAACATAAACACAGAATCACAAACACACACATGCATGGGTGTGCGTGCACACATGCACAAATATGCTTGAAATACCTGAATTTGAGTTGTGCAGATGTTCTTGCCAAATCGTGGGAGTAGGAGTGTTCCATTCATGTACTTGAGCTCCAAGGTTAGATGCAACGGCATAGACAGTTGCCTGCAAGATGAGAAAGAATGAATCATTTCATGCAAGACCAAAATTATTGTGTTTTAGAATTTAGTTGAGAATGTGAGAAATAGAAACAAAAACTATTAATTCACGTTCTGGCCACCACTCTATAGGAGAGAAATTACATACAGATTTTCCAACTCCAGCGTGTCCAGAGACGAGGAGAACGTTGCTATATGAATTTTTCTGCATCCAGTCCAGAATAATAGAAAAATTCACATAAGATAAATTGAAAATTATATGTAACACTTCAAAGAAATACCATATCATTATATGACCACTTAATTAATGATTAAGGCTTGGTAGAAGCAAAAATGTGGTACAACACATTGCAATTCATTAATTTGATATATTCGATCAAGGATCCTTAATAAAGTTTCTTAAAAAGCTTTAGTGCTTCCCGAACTTGGACTCGTTATCTTATACTTGCCATGAGAATCAGTGGATGAATAAAAAAATATAGGAACTTCGAGAGCTATAACGAATACATGGGTTTTGCTAAAAGCAACAAGCAGTTATGCTTAAAACAATAAGTGTGCTAAATGTTTATTAGGCTGACATAAATTCTATTATTAGCAGAAGAAAGGCTCCTTTAGTCTTTAATTAGGGGCAGTACTATTATTTCAATAGTTTGAATATTTGATATTCTATAATAATCTTGAAAAATGCTTAAGGGTCTCTTTGTTTATTGAAGAAGTTAACGTGAAGTCGGTCTAGAGTTTTGTATTCAATCTTGTTACATGT
Organism: Fraxinus greggii; assembly: GCA_903798315.1. NCBI lineage: Eukaryota > Viridiplantae > Streptophyta > Magnoliopsida > Lamiales > Oleaceae > Fraxinus > Fraxinus greggii. The sequence continues at coordinate 3,361 of CAIGRK010416180.1, read as the reverse complement.
TCTAGTCAAAGAAGTCTTTCAAGTTTATAGACGTCATGTATTTATGTTATCACGAGGATTTTGTAATTAATATGTCGTGGTCTATGCCTGAAAAGAGTTCTTGATTCATTGTTCTGCTAAAACTGCCTATTCTCATATTCCTCTTTCTTCCCGATAATTGCACTTTTCTATACAACCCCCAGATTCTTATCCTAAAATAAATACTAAACAATCCAACTTTTGCAAATGACAAATCAATCAGCATAACGCCCAATCCAAGGGAAACAACAGAGAAAATCCATATATTGTAAATCATTCTTACTTCAATTAATAGAAGGGGTGCACAGCTCCCGAATCTATAGATTACAGGTATACATTGGCACGAGGTTTGAATTCTCTACATGTTGATCTCCATAAAAGAGATGATTCTTCGCTTATAAACCCTTTCTAGAGAGCGAAAGGACAAAAAATTATTTGCTTTAGAATGGAATAGGAACATTAAGGGAAGAGGTATGCCAGATGTGAAGGGGTCTATAATCAAAGCTTGAAAAAATCATGGATTCACCAAGCAATAGAACCGAAGAAGTTATGGAGAGGGAATTGGGTCTATACAATATGCTAAACTATCTAAACTTTACCAATCGCAAAAAAAATAAATAAATAAATAAATTTGAAAGAAACAAGAAAACAGTACCACGGAAGTTCTCAGTCTCTCCTCAAACCATGTTTTAACTTCATCAACCTGAAAAAACAAGGATGTCAATAAAGTCGTTACAGATTTATTTTGAGTTAAAGTTAGATACCTTCTTCTTCTGAACAGCTAGCTCCTCCAAAGATCTTGGCTTATATTTATCTACCCAAAGGCCCATGTTCCTCCTGGAACCTATTTCATATCCAATTCATTCAGCATGAGTCAGAAATAAAAAAAAAAACACATGTTAAGGTATCCTGTTCAGCAGGACTAGACAGTATCACTCAAAAGTAATTGGAAATATTTACATGTAGGTATTTTACAATTTTCTAGCAAAAGCAACTCAATCAAAATTTTAACCAAGTCTTAAACATGTAAACAGATACAACATATGTGCAACAGTAAACTGAAACTAGAAGGGGCAGCATGGAAGATCCATATCGCAATTAGATGCATGTAACCACAAGACACAGCTATATGAATAATATTAACGGTGAAAAATCCTAACAAGAGAAGGTATAAGCCTCCAAAAAAATGGGGAAGCAGAGAAAAAACTAGTTCAGTTCACAAGGGATGAGAAAATGCGATCTCAGTACTGAAAACTCTAAAAATAGCGTACCAGAAGACACCTTGAACTGAGGGAACCCTTGATCAAAATCCTCACAAAAACGTTTAATCTGCAGTCAGTAATCCCAAGTTTCACAAATAGATCCCCATAGAAAATTACAAAAGTAATACCAAACATATAAAGAGTTCAACACAAAATTAACACTTACAACAATAACAATTCACACATTAAACCCAACAAATGCGGACCCATCAATTTAAAGATGCATACTATATAAACGTCATCAAATGATGAAATTTACCACATCAAAACCGTCGGCATTGGAGTCTTGAAACACCCGTGAACGATAATCAGAAAGTGGGGTCCTATTAACTCTCTTGCGGGTTCTTCTAACTGGAACTGATTTCGAGTAGCTGGAATCGGTTTTCAATATGAAGTCTTTATCTTCTTCATCATCGGACGATGAGATGACGATGGCAGAGCTCCTTTTCACCTTCCCCATTGCACGAAAAAATGGGGAAAAATAGGAAGCAAACTTAGAATTCCCGCTCTTTATTAAGATTCAAAGTGTAAGTAAAATCGAATCTACGAACTGCTACCGTTCCTTGTTAAGATTCAAACGGTATATAGGAGAGTTCTATTGGCCGATTGATGAATAATTGGCAACTTCGGTGTTCTTCGGCGCAACGGAGGTTTTGAAAAACGCGGGTGTTTATCGGCAAATGTGCAGAGCGTACCGAAGAAGCTGAATTGAAATTTTGGGCTTATTTGAACAAGGGAAATGGTCCACAGACTTATGGGGTTACTTGAAAACTTTACCATTCTTGAAAGGTTAATTATTAATTAAAAAACCGTTGTGTTGTGTTGTGTTGTGTTGTGTTGAATGAATTATGTCAAGTGTACACTTTTTGGTATACATTGTGTATAAATTCAGAAAGTGTTGGACGAAAAAGTATGTTGTTATTAAAAATTGTCCAATTATGTGCCGACACAGCACAATGTCAAAAATGATATAAAACAAAATGTTCATATGACATAATTGATATTACATAGAGCATGTTTGAACCTCATTTTTTTGTTTAAAATGTATTTTGAAATAGTATATTGATGGAAAATATGTGGTTAAAAAATAAAGAAAAGTTTTAAGTTTACGTATAATATTATTTTATTGAACAATGTGTGATTGAAAATAAGAGGGAGAAAAATATATTTTTAAAATAATAGGGACCAAACAAGAACATAATATTAGTGCTTAACATACGTCGATATGGCTGAGAGTCCACTTGAATTCATCACATTAATTAAAATAAATCTTAATTTCTTTTGACAAGAATTGGACATCACTATTACAAAGATTTGTACGAAAATAGCATTACTCATGTGAAGAACTAGCATACGAAACACCGTGTTCAGTTTATGCTAGGTGCCAATTACATAATACAATAATTTGTTGATAGATAACAAACTAATGAATTGACATGTTATGTCATTGGTGCTTAGCATTAGAAGAATTTGAATAATTTGTATATCATTTTTCTAGTCGTGTGTATATATAGTTGATGGTTTTTCTTGTTTCGATAATATGGCTCGAAAACATACTTTCTTTTAAAACTCAAAATTCTTTATTGAAATCACAATTTTATTTTTTTATCTTTTAGTTTTCATTATCTGATGAATAATCTTTAGATTTCAATATTTTTGGCTTACTTTTCTTTATTTGAATTTTTCTAGAAAAAAAATGTGGAATTTTGATTATGCATATGGTACTCCATTTTTCATATTTATATGGAGGGGTTTCGGAGTTCAAGCTCTCCTGGCGATTTTTGTCTTATTTTTTATTTTACTGTTAATTTTCTCTAATTTAAACATAAGTAATGATATTAATTAAAATTAGGGGAATTTTCAAAGTAGCCAAAAATTAATAGTGGAATAGAAAATATGACCTTTTTAAAATGGTTATTATACCCCTGTTGACACACAAAAAGGAGATCCAAGTAAATGGCCCAGGTATGAAGTGCAATTGCCCAAATAAGGAGTCCGAGAGAAAGGTCCAATTAGAAGGTTTGAAGGTTGGACCCGAAAAAAACCACGTAATGGACCAGTAACAAAAGTCCATCATCGCC
>CAIGRK010416132.1:0-10757 GCA_903798315.1 Fraxinus greggii | reverse complement strand
GATGTAAATTTTCAAAAGGAATTATTTACAAGCATCACATGAAGAAAGGGATGAAAAAGCAAAGCCAATTCCTTAATAGGTAGTAAAATTCATCAACATAATTTTGAAACACAAGAAATACTTTAATTCATATTTTTTTACTGTATAGTGTATAATGCTTTGAAATGAAGGCAAGGCAGCCACAAAAATATAATATAATGATTAGAAACCAAAAGGGGTCGTGTTATGCTAGCGTTTGTGAAATACCTTCCATGCAATCAGAAGCAAACATTGTGGCAGCCTGATTCAAATATTTGTCACATAAATTATCATCACTGCAATTCCCTTCTGCCTCCACAAGCTCAGAGCGCTCAGAATGATCGCCCTTCAGGAAAATGTAGCTAGCCTTTGATGAAGGCAAGAAGGGAGAATAAGAAGTTCAGTCATCTCCCATCAGTGACTTACAGAAACAAAGAAACAAAAACAATGTTGCCAGCAGTAACATTTGTTATGTCTCTGGTAGTGTTTTCACAAATCATAGAATCTATGTAACCTGAGACCTAACAAAAATTCAGAGAGAAAATTTTGACGGCAAGCCTGTTTATTTTATTTTATTTTATTAATAAAAATCCACTTGCATCTTTCCCAGATTACTTGGTACGAAGTAAAATTTTAGAGACGTAGGGAGAAGGACTGAGCATTGAATATCTTAAATAAGTATCAGGTAAGCATTTTCAAGCCATCAATTTCAGTATCTAGTAATATTGAGAGAGAAACGCGATCCTCATTATGCTATACTACTTGAAAATGTGCTCACAACTCTAACACAAGCTCCACCACTTCCCTTTCATGCATGAGCATGACCATATCAATTGACAAGGCACAACACAATTACGACGACTAATTAAGTTACTCAAAACCTTTCAAATATCAATGTCCACCTTCATGTAAAGGATTTAACTCAGAACTATATGGCTGTAAGTGCCAAGGCAGCTTAGGCTCTTCTTTGCTCAACATGATGCAGCTAGCAGTTTGAGGTATGTGTGTTGTCTAACTGTCTAACTCAACATAATCCTTTAACTTAATAATATGGGATCTTGGCCAACTAGTTTTTAAATACTGGATCTGGGTGCGCGATTATGCATTATCAGCACAATTTTATTTCATTTCCTAAGATCCCATCATTTTCGGGAAATTACACATCAAATTAGCCATTCTGAATAGGTCAGATTTTTTATCCTCCATCTTTCTCTAGATTAAGTGGGAAGCTTGAGCCATCAGTTGCCTAATCCAACACAAACTTCATAGCAAGATTATTCCTAGATGTGTCAATGTGGGTCCATTGAACTTAGCAAGTCAGGATAACATAGGTTCTCACAATAATTTCGGGATGTTACAGAAAAGAGGACAAGCACTAATTAGTGGGATTACAACAATGAAAAAATTAAGACAGTTTTGATGGAAAGAAGTTGAAGGAACGACAAGCAGTAAAGCCGGAATTTTTTTTCTTTCTATTGCCACGTCAAATGAAATATTCCATGCTTATCTTGTGTGGTAAATCAATAAAATACAGTAAGGGAAATGATTCAGCTTTTGAAGATGGATAACTACTGAATATTGTGATCCTAACCTGTAATGCCCCGCAGAGTCCGAGATTTGACAGACAAAATATTAGGTTACTATGCAGCCTTTGAAGCAACTTTTTGGTGTTCTTGAGTGGAGTCCGGTCAACTGTATCCATCCGGAGAGCTGACAGGCACTGCTAGACCACAGAAAAACATTTATCTAATAGTTCAAGTGTAATGATTTACCGACTGAATGTATCACCACACGATACCTGGTGCTTTATCTCCTCAAGTTTTCTGGCATAGATATTTTGAGGGCAAGAATAGCCATTATCGGTTGAATCATAATAATATACATTTACTTTAGGGGATGTTACAAATTCTTCCAGTTCATCTTTGTCTTCAACAGAATAAATCTATGAATGAGAGAGATAATCAAATGACTAAACGACTAAAAACAGAAAACTTGAAGGAGGGAGGGGGAGACCAGACTCATAAAGCTATTTGGTTCAAGAAAAAAGTCAACTGATTGCATGGGAAACAAGAAAAACAAAGAATAACTATATTCTACGTTTATTTATTTCAAAGTAGAAAATAACTTCAATGTTTAAATTACTGGAAGCTTTCATAGCCCACCTTTGCATGCAGTAAAGCCTCGAGATTATCAATTGAACCCCCTGAATAGCATAACGGTGTGTCAGTACAATATGAAACTAAATGAGAAAATATCAAGGGACATTTTCCTGTGAAAGAAACACAGAATTTTTTATGAATAAACATGTGCTATGTGCAAGTGATGAACACACTTGATTAGTTATCGATAGCACACAAGTTACTGTACGCTTCACTGCATCTTCTCGACAGTAAAATCCAAGGTCAATTTATGTACATCCAAGTAATTGACCGATCATGCAACCAGTCTGGCTCACTTACTATGATTATGCACACAGATGGGTATGAGAGTGAAAAAAAGAACAGAACCAAGAAAAAAGAATAATTAAATTGGCTGGAAAGCTCCACTAACTATGAAGGAAAAAGTGAAAAGGAAATAAAAGAAATGAAGGATGGGTAAGGGAAGGAGCTTAGGATATCAACTAATCCGCTAGTTTTCTGATTAATTCCAACTGAAGTGATTTCGTCAAGATCTTGGCAATGATAAATCTCAGCACAAATTCACAAATCCATAAGATAAATATATCAAGTTAATAACTGAGACAGTAAAGCATAAATCCTGCAACGCAGTTCATTTCATACAAAACTATAGCACCAAAATTTATAACTCTCGATAACCGCTTCACTTAACTGCCCTGATCACTTGAGTAACAAAAATGATATCTATTCCTACGGGTGCACAATTACATATTTCAAGCTTTTAAATATACCCTATTGATTGCGAAGTCAACAAGTACAAAACTTATACACAAACACAGTGGACTCTGTTAAAGTCGGAGGCGGCAGCAGACATTGAAAACAATGCTTGTGCTACCGCATTTGTGCGAAGGGAGACATGATTGAACAGCCAAAGTTAAACAATTGACTTACCTTTCCCTAATTTTGGAGATGCGGTCATGCCAAATATGCGGGGAAGTTTTGCCATATCTGCTTTGTAGAAAATCTGTAATATACCAAAGACCATCCATGTGTCATTAATCAGGATACGCGAACTAAACGAATTACGTTACAAGAAATAATAATTGGCATACAATAAACATATGACCATTTTAGCTTATTATTGAAAAATTGATTGGCAGCTTATATAACCTTCATGATTTCAGCATAAGGATGATTGCTTTCAAGTTGTGCATAATGACATTCATCAAATATCAGAAGGGAAATTAGATCAATCCTCATAAAGCAGTGAGATAGATTATGCAACAGTATTTGAGGTGTCATAACAAGAACCTGCACATCAAAACACGACGAACAAATTTTAGCACGTAAAAGATATTAGTTTCACTGGCAATCCTACTCACGAACACTAGATTTCCATAGCCCCCACCACCACCAACCACCCACCCCCTGCAGCCCAAAAAAAAGGCATGAGAGAGTAGGTTTCTCGTTTCCATTTACCTAATGGATTAGATAAAATGTACAATCTGGAAAATCTGAAACCTTTAGAAGATTTCAACATTGTACTCTGGAAATTCTGAAACCTTAAAGGTTTCAACATTGTAATCTGGAATATCTGAAACCCTGAAACCATTCCAACATTGTACTACAATGGGTTTTGCCCTAGGAGACTATGACTATGACAGATTAACTGAACTACAACATGCTTCTAAATGAGTACATGTATCATTCTAAAAGTAAGCAAAGAACACTGCTCCTAATACTGTATACAATTCAAAAATTAATTTTAACTAACCTCATATTCTTCAATTTCTTTTTCCCAGTGGTAATGCCCCCTTGATTGCATTGAACTGCCACAGAAAGTCTTAACTTTGAAATCAACAGAATCTTCTATGACCTTGGCTTGCTTCAATCACGAAGTGAATATCAGGCAAGAAGTTTCAATGTAAAACATAAAAAATCCATAAAAATTTTCAAATATAAAGGAATAGAATCTTATAGTAAAACCAAGTCTAGTCTAGAAGTAAAACCAAAGCATTGTTGAATGGAGTTGACCGGTCTTCGCGAATGACAGCCTATAAAGGTGATTTAGGGTGGAGTCGAGAGGGGAAATAGTGCAAAGAGAATGTGTGGCAATTCAGTAGCTACTAAGTGCTCATAAATTGGTTATCGTTACAACATGTTCAACTAACATAGAAGCAGCTCATGATGCACCATTAACACTCTTAATCCATAGCTTGTCACTCTATTATTGGCTAAAACATTACGATTGCTAGATCACAAGGCTTTGTAGACAAAGCAACCAAATGAATCTAACTTTTTCTTCCACTTCCAATGTGCAATTGCTTATAAGTAGAGTTTATCCAATCATAAATCATTACAAATGTACCGGAACCATTTTTTAAGTTTAGACAAATGTGATCTCAACGAGTCTTCTAAATGTATTTCTCTAACTTATTTTACATGTAATCTGTCGAGGGAACTTTCGTTACGGGGTTTTCATTTTTGCATCACTGGACTTTCAGTGAAATCTTAACTTGGTCACTAGAAACTTTAATTTATCGCAATCATATCACTAAACTGAACTAGAATTTAATTTACATGTTAGTTGCTCTGCTAAACCTGTAACTAAACTTAACATTCAAATCTAACATGGCATTATAGATTGGCAACAATCTAATGTGTCTTATGTTTCAGGGAAATATGCCACCTAATTGTGTCATGGCCAAATTAAATAAATCATGAATAAAAATTGAAAGAAGTCATCAGGCTGAGCATACACAAAACTTTATTCATCACCAATGTCATGATTTTGCAGCCACAACACGATTACGTGGCATACATACCTGAAAATGGGCCATAATGGAGGATTGAGACATTAAGGGTGTGTTTGACACCCATTTTGAAGAAGTTTAATTTCTGGAATTATGAGTAATAGGAAGAATGTGTGGTTAAAAAGTAAGAATAACTTTTGGGTTTATGTGTAATATTATTTTATTGATAGAATGTGTGGTTGAAATGAAAAAAGAGAAATAGAATGAGAAATAAATGGGTTTCAAACAGGGGCTTAGTTTAGTAACAGGGGCTAATGGAGTGATTAACATCGAAAGTAAATTGAAGTTTAGGGGTCCCATTACAACAAATTAAAGTTGACCCATTTAGTCACCAAAAATGAAATGAACCCATTCTTCATGATATGTTGCTCAATTATCAACATCGTTGCCTCACAAGAAAGAGATAAAACTACGTGAATATGACACAAGCAGGGCAGAGAGGGTCTACTTAGAATGATAAAAAAACCATTCAATCAACTGGCACTACTGGCTAATCCCATGGGGATATTAGCAAGGCTACATGCAAATTATAGAATCCATCAATCTAGTTCCAATGGAGAAATAACTGCAGCTATAACAAATAGAGAATGTGAAAAGGAATAATCGAAACCTGCTGAACCAAAGCCACAGTAGGAGCCAGGAAAATGCAGATGTTTTTCTGGGGTTTCTTTATCAAGTGACTCATCTCGTACATAAGTAAAACTGCAATATGTGTTTTCCCACAACCTGTTCCCAAATATACAATGACGTTCTCCTCCAATGCTTTCTTACAAAGGTCCATCTGATACCTTTAATTAAAAAAAATAAAAAAAGAACAAGTGAGAGGTAACTAGGAATGCAGAAACTAAGATGAACATGACACACACTTCACATGTGCCTTGTTTTGTAAGAACCAATGACAAGACCTCACATTCAGCAAGATACCTCACAATTCGTCCCTGCTATAAAAGTTAACTAAAGACTTCCAAAACAGTATTAGCATTTTGGAAGAGTCTTTATATTTAATAACTTTGACTGCAGATTACTAAGAGAATTATATGTATTTGTAAACAGGATTGACCTTATATGACATTGTACATCCAGTTGTTGGCAAACCAAAAATGATTGTTGCGCCTAATCTTGTGTTACTGTTCGGGATTAATATGGTGTTTCTTGGGCATGTGTTGACCGTAAATGCACTAATTGAGTAAGCTGTACATATTGCTTCTTACATTTTGTTTCCCATAATTAAAATGGGAAAGAACATAGACTCTCCAATTAACTTGCAGCTGAGCAAAGAAAATGGCTTTCAATCTCCTTCAAAATTGAATTTTCTTGTTGAAAATATCTGTTAAGTGCAGTATGAACTTTTGGTTTTGGCAAGCAAAACAACTGAGAGAAACTTAAAAGGAAGAAAGAAAAGTTATTTTCAATAACTTCTGGCAATGTCCTCAGAAGCCAAGCAAAATAATTTTCTTAATCAACAAGATTAACACAAAACAAGGGCAATTGAACTGCACCCACCATTTCTCTTCATTTTATTTCACTTCTTCAGCATTCTATCAACATGCTTTGTTTAATTACTTCATAGTACACAAATACAGTTCAGTAGGCATCAAAAGACCCATCTTTCTTTTCTTTTTTTTATGTAATTTAAGCCTTAACGTCCTTGTCAAAGAAAACCACATTTTTTCTTGTTCTTCACATTTCCTCAACATCGTAAAAGCAAATTCAGATTCTTTTTCAAAGGTAGAAAATTCCAACAAATTCAGATTCTTTTTCAAAGGTAGAAAATTCCAACACAGTTTTCATTTTAAGCAGAATTCACAAAAGGAGCATGATCTTCGAACATCAATGTTGTATCACGTGCTTCGTTGATTGCACCACACCGAAGCATTTCATTCTTCTCTCATTTCCTCCTTTTATTAAAGAAAATCTTCTAATTTATAAAACATAAACTGGGAAAAAGAGAGAGAGTGAGAGAGAGAGACGTCTCCATACAAACTAACGAAAATGGAAAAGGACATCAAAAATGAAGTAGCGTCAATGAAATTAATAACGTACAGAAATTTAAAAAGGAAGAGAAAATGATTATACTTCCTAGCTTTTATTCTGGGATCCTTCTCTTGTCTATGAAGTTCAACAGCGTGCTGTTCTTTTTCGCCGCTAAGAGACAAAGTTGAGAGATGCTCAGAAATCCCATTTTCTATCGACTCGCTCGGCTGTGAAGTAGAGGCAGCGCCATTGTCCATGGCGGTTTCCGGTGGTGATCGGCGTTGGAGAGTGAATTGACTTGTCTTGACTCAAGAGTTTGCGACAGAGTTTTGCGTAAGAAGTGGGTCTTTCGAGCCTTTAAGGTGCGCGCACAGAAAAAAGTAACTTTGTCAGAGATTCATACCATATGACAGTAGTAATATACGAAGTATAATTACAATATCAGATAACAAATTTATAAATATACGATAAACTTAACCTCGTTTGGTCATTACTAAGGAAAAAAAATGTTTTGTATAGTGAATTTTTTGAGATGTATGGTTAAAAGTAGGTTTTGAGTTTACATATCTTATGTGTGAACTTATGATTAAAAATAAGTACGAGAATTAAAAAAATTTGATTTAGAAAAAGACAAACAAGAGCTTAGTCAAAATGAATTACATATTCGTAATTATTATTTATCATTATTCATACATTGTACGTTTTGTGGGACTAACTATCTTATTTTTTTTATATATATTTATTAAACGGAGACTTGAATACATTAAATTTAAAAATAGAAAATTAGATTCATGACAAGTTTGAAAACGAAAAGGGAATCGTCTTTCCCATTCTATCTAGTCCATATTTCCCCGTGAAGTTTAAAAATTTTAATGTACAAATTAAATGTTGAAGAGATTTTATTTGTTGGACTCCCTGAATAGCATAGTGCATGGAGATTTAGTTGGACAACTAAAGGCTAAGATGCTGCCCAAGTTTATTTGAAGGTGTGGTCGCTTAGTTAAAAATTGTAGTTGTGTCCAATTGACGAAGAACGAGTTATTCTGCAAATGGCCCATCAAACTTTAATCAATGTCAAATGAAGTTGAGTTACTCGATTAGAGCTAACACCATGTAATTGATGGACATGTCACAAAAAGCTCACCAACAAAAATTGTCAACAACTACTTAATAAACAACATTTCATAACACGTTCTAATATAGCAACTATACAAAGGCATGTAGTTTGCATGTCTTCGTCATACATCACCATCTTTGTCTAAGGTAAATGCAATTTATTTACTCGATGCAAAGATACAAGAATTCAGTAATTTACTGAATTCTAATACTGCAAACTTGTACTGATGTCGAATCGGCTACTCAACTTCCACATTTTTTATGGTCAAACAAGATACCAATATCCTGTTTTGATAAAAATTTAAGGAATATTTTGTAAATCAATATTTTTTACTTTTTTTTATTTTTGCCTTTTACGAAATTCCAACATTGATAGAATGGTCACTGAGATATCATTCTAGTAGTATGTCACATGAATTTTGGTGTGTATAAAAATATTGAATGGGCAAATATAACCTTCCTTTAAGAAAAGGATGGTCAATTATTGTACCTTTCTTTTGCACTTCTATATAAAGTGTAAACCAACTATTTCACATCTCCATCACGTGAAAATACACTACATCATAGTTTTACATTATAGATCAATATAATTTGGTGCAATATATCATACAAATTCTTACATTTTATAAATGTTTCTAATTGAACACAATAGCAACATATATTGTATTTCCAAAGTTTATAATATATGAAAATGATCTTTTACTCATGATAGGTACGAGTTATCATATCCACCGTTGATATGGACCTACAATTTTTTACAATTCAACTTTGAATTGTCAAAAAATTGTAGGTTTGACCCACGTAATGGTAGACATATTTTATCCAAACATTGACGTTGAATTGTTAAAAACTACATGTCCAGGATGCATTTTGTGATGCATGTGTGATTACATGGGGATTATCGAGCTATCAAGTACGTGATGAATAGAATAAGCCCCCGTTTGGTGTTGATTGCAATCAAATCTTTAGTAGATTTTGATAAAAGTTGAGAAAATGTATGATTGAAAAGGTGTGGACCCCATGAAGTGAATAATCAAAATTAATTGTTGGCTTTATCTTGGATTAAAATTTTGATTTCAATTTCTACTAAACAGGGGGCTAAATCTTTTCAAGATGATCCATATGTTGAAAATTATGAAGACAACGTGCCCTTGAGGGAGTGAAATTTTTTTCTCATACAAAGATATAAAAGGATAGTAGTCCAAATAAGTTCAGAGGATCCATATCCACAGTACAATCCATATGCGGTACAATCTGAGTTAGAGTAACCCCTTGATCTTATTGGTCGGAAGATCAATACAATGGTAATAATTCTATTCTTCAACAAGTAAGGAAGTCTTCTCATAAAAATTTCATTTTGCAATTGCCCATGATTTTGGATAGTAGACTTGTCATTCAACCCCGAGCAACCAACACAAAAGAAAAAGAACAAGAAGAGCATGTAAAAATCAATGAATTGATCATGATGGATCCAAACTATCAGTAGCATTCAATGAAGATGGAATTAGAATGCAGTCATCGGACTTTATTGTTTGCCCAAAAATTAAGTCTATGATAAGTTAATGACGAGATCAAAGCATTCGTTATTGAGTTTGAATAGGGTGAAGGAGAGTCGTATTATTTGGAGAATGACAAAGTCAAATTTTGAAGAATAGCTAAAATATGTTGCGAAGTGAACTTAAACAAACTAAACAAGATCTTCAAAATCATATTTGAAGTTCCATAAATCACTTGCAAAAAAGTCGAGCTAGGGCTATAAATAAGACAATCTAACTTCTAACCCTTTTATTTGTTTTGCGTTTTTGCATTGGACGTAGTTGGTTAGAATTGCCTTTAGTACTTATGCACGGTTAGTTATTCTCTAGCTTTTTTCCTTTTTAATATTCAACATTTAGGATATTGTCCTAAACTTCTAGTGAGATATGCCGAATTTCCTCTCATATTTTTTCCATCCTTCACAAATTCAATCTCCAATTTCGATATGAACATGAATTTAGTATATCGGTCAGATAAATTTCCTCTCATTTTTCCCTCCTTCACGAATTCAATCTCCAATTCATTATGAACATAAGTCAGTGTATCAAATGGATAAGTCACTCCATCGTTAGAGGTCTACAAATAATCTTTCTTCACTTTTTTCAAAGGAAGGCTCATTCTTGAGGCAAAATACATATTTACATCTATAGATTCTTAATATTTATGGCAAGAAATCAGGATATATTGTTAGATCTCATCCATTCATAGTCAAAGTCAAATAAGGATTAAGTTGAATAAATGATTTTTATAGGGTCTAATTGGTAATTACTAATACTTGAAGGGCTAGAAATAATACATAAAGAAATCTAGGGAGTTAGTTTACATTATTAGAAATGAAAGGACTAAATATGATTTTGTATGAAGCTTGGGGACTTGACTTTACAATTTGGCTATAGTTATCCATTTAACCTTGACTTTAGCTATCCATTTTTCTCATTTCTTTAGCGGGAAGCAAAGACTAGAGACCAAACCGTAGAGGAAAAAAAAGGGGCTTTAATTTAAGAGGCCTAATCAAACTAATTATTAGTTTAAAAAGTTCAACAACAATTTTTTTTAGTTAAAAGGCATCAAGATGCCAAAAAATGAAAAATACAATTTGTAATGACTAAAATATCCTTGTATACAAAAAGACATTAATGCCCTAATTATTCTTTCATAGTTCTATTTAGCCCTAAATCAATTT
>CAIGRK010415949.1:0-10270 GCA_903798315.1 Fraxinus greggii | reverse complement strand
GTCTTTAAGGTGCATGCTCATAGCATGACTTCGAGATAATCACTTGGACAAATTCTTTGTTAGGTATTACCCAACTGCTAGTTTTAATATGAACTTTCATATGCTCTAGAACAAGTATTGGCTCGCAGGCCTTGACAAATGTACCATCGAAAAGAAAAAATGCAAAGGGCTTGCAAGCCCGATAAAAAGTAAACTAACGAAAAGCAAAAAGGTGCATGGGGCATGCAAGCCCACATAAAAGTAAAACTAACTAAACCAAATAGATAAGGTGTAGACAACTACTTATAATAGATTTTAAGATTGTCAGCATTCTAAGGCCTTGGCAATGGTCTTCCAGACATATCTTTCAAGCTGTTTGCTCCTCCTCGGACTTGTCTAATAACCCCGTTGGGTCCTTCCCATGATGGGCCAAGTTTACCTGGGGCATGACCAGCAGCCTCAGCCCTTCTGATAACTAAGTCCCCAGCCCTAAATCTCCTGGTCTGACCTTGTTATTGAAATACCTTGTCGTCCTATTTTGTAAGAGGTGACTCGTAGGACAGCTTGCTCACGTGCCTCTTTAAGGAGGTCGAGATGTTCTGTTGTGTGTTCCCCTTGTATTATGCTCCAAACACCTCACAGTGGGTAGGCTAACCTCTATTGAAATTGTAGCCTCCAACCCGAAAGCTAACATAAATGGGGTCTAACATGTTGTTGTATTGTGAGAAGTCTTGTAAGTCCATAATATTAAGGGTAATTCGTCGAGCCAGTTACCTTGAAAACCCTCAATCTTGTTACGAAGGTCTTCTAATATAATTCGATTAGTTACTTCGGCAAGACCATTGCTTTGAGGGTGTGAGACCGATGTTAGGCAATGATCTATCCCGAGATTGGTGCAAAAATTCTTGGACGGTGTATTATGACACTGCCTCCCGTTGTCAGTTATGAGCACTTTGGGTATCCCGAACCTGCATACAATAGACTTCCAGACGAATAATCTCAGCTTGGGTTCTAAGATAGTTGCTAGATGTTCTGCTTCGGCCCACTTGGTGAAATATTTTACCTCAAAAGCAACGTACTTTAGCTATCCTCGTGCTATTGGGAAAGGGCCGAGGATGTCAACTCTCCATTGTTCGAAAGGGGCCGAACAACGTATGGAGGTGAGTTCTTCAGCAGGAGTATGGAAGACGTTACCTAGCCTTTGGTACTTATTGCATCTTCTCACATAGTCAAAGGCGTCTTTCTTCATGGTCGGCCAATAGTATCCATACCTTATAAGCTTGAAGGACAGTGGTCGTACTCCTTGATGATTACCACATATTCATTCGTGAACTTCTACCAGGGCCTGCACCGATTCAGAGGGCCTGAGACATTTGAGGTATGGAAGCATAAAGCTTCTGCAGAAAAGGACTCCTTGGATAATGCAGTATCTTGGTGCTCTAGATCGGATGCTCCTAGCTGCTCTTGGATTATCGAGGAGACTCTCATTAGTTATGAATTCAACTATGGGGTATATCCATGAGGGCTAATTATTGATGTCCATGACACTGGGTTTCTGACTTATACTTGGCTCTGTAGCCATCCTGATGTGGAATGTCTTGTCAAGTCCATCTACTCCCATGAAAATGAGTCTTGACAATGCATCTGCCTTGCCATTATCGGCTCGGGCAATTTTCAGAATTTCGCAATCATTGAATCGTCTTTGAAGATCATGCAGTCTCAGACAATATAAGCTAATCTTCTCATTATTTCTTTCAAATGATCATTCGTTCTACCCATCCACGACTTGTGAATCACTAAAGAACTTGATGTGCAATTCCAAGGCTA
Organism: Fraxinus greggii; assembly: GCA_903798315.1. Lineage (NCBI taxonomy): Eukaryota > Viridiplantae > Streptophyta > Magnoliopsida > Lamiales > Oleaceae > Fraxinus > Fraxinus greggii. The sequence goes on along the minus strand of CAIGRK010415949.1, from coordinate 8,464 downwards.
TTGGCCAGCTCCAAAGCGATGACGACAGCCTAATGCTCTGCCTCATTGTTGGTGGTTTCGAATTCGAATCGGAGTGCACATTGAATTTCGGTCAGCTTATTTGGACGCTAATTATGATCCCAACACCCGAGTCGGAAGAGTTTGATGTCCCATCAATGAATGTTCTCCAGGTGTTCGCCTTAGTGGTCAAGATATCCCATGGCTCCTAAGGCCTCGGGATGAGCTATGCGATGAAGTCTGCTAATACTTGTCCTTTAATAGAAGGCCGAGGCTTGAACTCTATATCAAATTCACCAAGTTCAGTTGCCCTCTTCAACAATCTTCTCGAAACATAAGGTTTTTGGAGTATATGTCTGAGTGGCTGGTTTGTGAGCACCACGATTGGATATGACTGAAAATACTACCGTAGTTTTTGTGTCGCCATGACCAAGGCAAGGGCGAGTTGTTCTGCCAATGTATACCTTGTTTCTGCGTCAAGCAATACCTTGCTCACATAATAGATGGGTTGTTGAGCCTCTTAACCTCCTTGATCAGTACGTCGCTCACTGTATTTTGAGATTTGGCCAGGTATAAGTGCAATGTGTCTCCAGGCTCGGGCTTTGTGAGAATTGGAGGAGTTGCCAGTATTTGTTTGAGTTCCTGGAAAGCTCTTTCACATTCCTCATTCCAATTGAAGCTTTGACTGCCCTAAGAACTTTGAAAAAGGGAAAACACATGTATGCTACTCTAGACATGAACATATTCAAAGCGGATACTCGACTGTCAGTTTTTGCACCTCTTTCTTGCTCCTAGACGACTCCATGGATATTAAGGCTTGTATCTTGTCTGGATTTACCTAAATCCCCATATGAGTGATCATGAAGACCAAAAACTTTCCCGAGGCCACTCCAAAAGCACACTTTGTTTGGTTTAACTTCATCTTATACCTTCGAATTGTAGAGAACACATTTTCAAGGTCAGCAATGTGCTCATTCACCTGCTTACTCATGACCACCATGTCATCACATATGCCTCAATGTTTTCCCGATTTGACGAGCGAAGACTTTGTTGATGAGCCTTTGATACGTTACCCCTGCATTTTTCAAACCGAATATCCTTAGCTGCACTCTCATTGTCCACCAATATGCTTTTGACTTTAAAGTTGGCTATTATAGCATATATGACTAAGGCATCGTCATGAGGAGATGTTATGACTTCTAAGTCCGTTAACCGAAAGGTAATGTCTTTCGTGTTGTAGAGAGTGGTCTCTTGAGCCGAACAGTATTGTTGAGCATATTGCTTATGTCCACAATTTGAATCTCATCCCGATCCTATCCCCCAACTATGAGATTGTACCAGTCATGGGTTTTTTAGCTCCTCCTGATTCTGAGGTCTTCCCTTTGTTGTGATCATTCCTGGGATGTTTATCATTCCCGATATATATCTCAAAAAATTCTCTTTTAATCAGTACCTCAATCTTCGGCTATAACGTTGTGCACTCCTCCGTTGTATGCCTATGATCCATGTGGTAATCCCAGTATTTGCTCTTATCTCTAGTCTCTAGGAAAATCCAACCTAGGAAGCTATTTAAGTTCTTTCATATTCCTGATCTCCATCAGTATGTTGGTCCTAGAGTTATTCAGACGGGGTGAACGACCTAGGTGGTACTTCATGCTTCTGCTTGCCTCGAGCATGATCTTGTCGCAAGTTTGGCTCATGTGGCCTCTTAAGTTGGGACTTCTCGGAGCTTAGACTAGCTTTCATTGCCTCCTCCATGTTGATATACTTTTCTCATCGGGTGAGGAGCCCAGTCACTGATTTCGGTGGTATCTTAGATAAAGACATCATGAAGGCTTCACACCTTACTGCATATGTTAGAGCCGAAACAGTCGCTGTAATGTGAAGGTCGGGTATCTGTAATCTTTCTTTGTTAAATCTCGTCATGAAGTTACGTAAGGTTTCATTTGGATCCTGGCAGAGCTGCATAAGGGTTGTTGCTATCTTCCTGATGCGCTTACTACTTGCGAAGAAGGCGGAGAACTTATTAGGAAGATCTGAGAATGATGCTATAGTATTAAGCTCCAGCGTGGTGAACCAATCTCTGGCGGCATTGGTCAAAGTTTGAGGAAAGGCATTGCACATTACTGGGTCTGGTACAACTTGTAGGTTCATGACATTTATGTACACATTAAGTTGATCGATTAGGTCAGTGGTCCCATCATACTCCTTTATGCGGGGAAATTTGAACCTGTCTGGGAACAGATGGGAAAGAATTTCAAGCATGAATTCTATGTTGGGGAGTAAACCATGTCGTTCCCTGGGTGTTCTGCAATAGTCCAACCGTATTCCAGTCATGTATGATTCGAGCGAGTTCTCTTGAGTCCATAGCAACCAATCTCGAGGTCGAGGCCGCTAGGGGTATGCCCAGGCCCCAGATCTACCATTGTCTTGGGCATCACGGGTGTCCCAAGCTTGAACATCAGCCATGAAACCTACTGGTTGAGGCCGCGTTGGTGCTTGAGCTTGTGCCGGAGTCGGAAGAGTATTTCTTTGACTTAGTAGTTGAGTGAACGTTGCAACTTGCTGACGGAGTTCTTCGAATGCTCCGGCGATAATCACCGCTGGTTGAGGAACTCGTATTGCTGATTATTCTTCTTGATGAAGTGGGGGCTCCATGATGGGGGTTAGTTTGGATCGGATCAGCTTGCTGGAGGAAGACCCGAACGTGTATTCACCATGGCTTTGGGTAGCGTTTCCCACAGAGAGCGCCAATGATGCTACCGAATAGCACATTTGAATTCTAAGTTTGACGACTGAGAAACAAAGACGTCGAGGTATGTTCTCATCGCCCCTTTGATGTTTAAGTCAAAGAAAGAATATGAAAAAGGTTGAGTGCTGAAAATTGTATGTAAAAACGTACCTGAATAATGATCCTAAGTTTCATTTTTATAGGGTAGGTGGTGCACTCCTAGCAGGACTTGGCATCTAAATTTTTAGGAATTCTAATTGTGATAGGTGTTGAACCAGAATCATAAGTCTAATCAATGGACTACAGTATTTTCCAAGATATACTATTTCTGGACCTAGGATTCTTGAATTGAAGTAATTGGATAGGTTAGAGTTCTTAAGAGATGGGAATTGTGCGCGCTTGAGCATGAAAGAATTTTGCCTATGGGAAAACCCGATGACTCCCATCGAGGATAACCAACGCAAATATCACAGGCACTCACCGAAAAATCATCGAGGAATCCCGAGGACTGGTTGATGCTCAAGCATATGGATCTCTTAAGTATAAAAAACGAGCCCTGAGAGTCCTCGTGCTCGAGGTGCATCACTTATGACCACATCAAATCTCATCCAAATTTGTGAGTTGAATAAGCTTCCACAATTCTCGATGTAGGTAGTTTTACTTTGAAATTTTATTTTTATTGATAAGTTATGTTTAACAGTCATTATTCTTGACATTTCATAATGTTCTCGACAATTTAAAAGCTATTACAACATTTGAACCCAATTTATCTTGACAATTGACATTTCATTTGTCTAAAATGAAATTTTAGCTGCTTTTGATGCAAGCTAATATCATTTTACTTTCATGATTAAAAGGTAACAAACAAACAATTTGATCCATCTATCATTCAAATTAAAATTGTAATGCCAAGATTCATGTGCCAAGAGTGAGTCATCATCTTGTAAAATATAAGAGTAATATCACACATCAATTAAAGATAAAATAAATAAACAATATATAAGAATTTAAGTTGTATTGACATTTTATAGCGAAACTTAGATCTTATAGTTATAACTTGTCTTCACAGAAGCATAACTGATTGTTGGGCTAAGGAACAAATGGAAGAATTAGAAATGCATGGCAACATACGGAACTCACAATGTCCTCAATATCTCACAGATCCAACGTTTCATAACCACCAAAAGATCTAACGCTTGCCTAAATGTGACGAGCTTACGAGTTACATAGNATCTTGTAAAATATAAGAGTAATATCACACATCAATTAAAGATAAAATAAATAAACAATATATAAGAATTTAAGTTGTATTGACATTTTATAGCGAAACTTAGATCTTATAGTTATAACTTGTCTTCACAGAAGCATAACTGATTGTTGGGCTAAGGAACAAATGGAAGAATTAGAAATGCATGGCAACATACGGAACTCACAATGTCCTCAATATCTCACAGATCCAACGTTTCATAACCACCAAAAGATCTAACGCTTGCCTAAATGTGACGAGCTTACGAGTTACATAGAACACTACTAAGGAAACAATGTTTTTACAACAGCTACTGGCATTTTTCCTCTCGCAATCCTCACTTTTTGTAACCAAAAAAGTGTTAACGCCTTTGTTATTCTTTGAAGGGCATATCCCACATTGATTAAGGAGATTCTTGGAAAAGACCATTTGCATTGCCAACGAATTCGAGCATACAACAGTAAAATATAATTCAATATGACTATTACCCACCCACTCCGCTCCACTCCTGACTTCTACAATTTCGCCAATAGAAAATCCCACGAGGAAATCCAATGACAGCACGCAACAACAATGTGCCAGCCAAGGGACCGAATCCAAATATATTTCGTAACCATAATTTTTTGATAAAATTTAATTTCAACAACGTTGAAATCCACAATTTTTCAATTCAATTTATATTAAAATATACTTAACCCACCAAACATTGGCTTCATACGATTACGAGGCTTTGACAAAAGAAACGAAACCTAACCAACAATATTATCATTAAAGCAGTGGATCATAATTCACAAAATATCGGATACATAGCCGAATTACTAGCTGCTTTTGATGCAAGCTAACATCGTTTTACTTTCATGATTAAAAGGTCAAAAGAGGTCTACTATTTATCAAGGATACGAAGGGGTAGAGACACTAGTAATAAGAAAATGTTAATAATTTGGTAATTTCAATTTCTTCAATCAATCCAACCATCTCCCTACTCATCATCGTCATCTTCATCCTGCAATTCCAGAATTCCACCAAATTAATATGCATAATAAAATCGAAGCATTTTAAATTAAAATTAACTGATCAATTACAGACCTCTCCACTTCCATCCTCGTCTTCATCGTCCTCGTCATTCACTTCGGATTTCGACTTGTCAGATTCCTCTTCTTCAGCTTCAGCTCCTTCAGCCTGTTATGAAGACATTTTCTTCGTAATTATATTTAAGAAATTGGATGGAACTTGTTTAATTTATAAATATAAAAGAATTACCATTTTCTTATTGTAATCCTCGAGGGTTTTTTCGTACTCAGCCTTTCTTTTTTCAGCCTTAGCAACGTAGGGAGCTTTCTCCTATATTTTAAATTTAAACAAAATCCGTCAATTATCGAATCCCAAAAGTTGTGAAGAAATTTCAATAAGAAAGAAATGGTAGGAGAATATGCTTACAGCATCTGACAAGGATTTCCACTTGTCACCACCAGCTTTTCCGACCTACATAATTTATGGAACATTAATTTGAGACAGATAGTAGAAAAATCGAAATTGATAATACTGAAAAATATATTCTAAGCAACTTGGACCAAACTTTGGGATCTGAATACAAGACAAAGTACTTACAGCGGCAACCGATTTGTTGTTGGGGTGCTTCTCTTTGTATTGTTTCCTGAAGTCCTCCCTTATATTGATCCAAAGTAATTTAATTAAGAAGTCTATAAATAGACGCGAGATTTGAGACCGGTAGGTATAGAGCAGAGGTCGTACATGAAAACGAAGAAGGCACTAGCTGGCCTCTTTGGTTTGTTCGGGTCCTTCGCAGGCTTGCCCTTTGGTGCCGCCTTCTTCCCGGCTGCTGCACCTTTTTTCACAGACAGCCTAAAGGATTCAAAAGCAATCCATTTGTTAGAGAATTCAACGAAAAAAATATGCCAAATCTATAGAGCTCATAGATCTGAAACAAAAAAAAAAACAGTAAAAGGCTAAAAAACGCACTTGCTTTCAGCCTTCCTAGTATCAGGCTTGGATCTACCTCCTTTCATGGCGTAACCTGTCAAAAATCTGCGAAAACCGGTAAGAAACGGTGCGAATTGGTGGAGAATCGGCACAGTTCCGGGATATAACAACTCACCTCGTCTAGAGAGAGAAAATAATTGCCCTAATACAGAGAGAGATGCTTTGCTTTGTTAAGTATGAGTGAAAGGGAGTGGAACAAAGATAAGAAGCAAGGCCCAAGGGGTTTGTAAGGAAAGAGCCTAAAAATTGAATCACAGAAAAAATTGAAGTCCGGGTTTAGGCGGGATCCCAACTTCTCTTTGCCAGGTCATCGATCCGTGTGCTCATGATTAATTGGCTGAAAATCCATTCCCACTGCATTTTACCTCCCATCTCTTGGCTCTGTGTTTTCTCTGTGTTTGTTTGGGGAGCCTTCTGGACCGTTGGATGTGTTGCTGGCGGAATAGTGATGACACGTGACTGAATCGATGGATTTGAAGGGTTCTGAGTTATTCACCTACAAGTGTGTTCTAATGACGAATTTGCCCTTTTATGACGTTTCGGGGCATAAGCATCAATCGCTGTATTCCTTTATTAAATAAATCACGATAAAACACGGTATGATTGAGATATGCCTTGTGAGCTGTAGGGCTTATTATGTAATTACCCATGTTCCGATCCTTTTGGCTTATGTTTCCTTCTTTTTATTATTTTATTTATTTATACGTTAAGATAATTATTCATTTTAACCAAAAATTTATTTCCAGTATCATCAAATCGAATAAACGATTTTTTAGTGATAGGAATAATATTTTCGCGAAATGAATATTTTGAATTCTTAAAAATATTAAAGGCCTGCTTGACATAATTTTTTACGTTTATTTTTATTTACCGTAGAAAAATTTACCTTAATTTTTGTTTGAGAAATAATATTTAAAAGAGTGTTTTATTCAGAACTTCTTTTAAAGAAAGTCATATGTGGTCAACTTACTCCAAAAACTCTTCTAATTAAAAGAAGCATTTTTCATAAAATTAGTTAAATGAGTCCAGAAACAGCAACTTTTAACTCTTAAAAAATCATTTAATTTCTCAAAAGTTATGTCAAACAAGCCATAAACTAATTGAACGAATTAACAAGGAGCTTTCTATCTGAATCGATGGATTTGAAGGGTTCTGAGTTATTCACCTACAAGTGTGTTCTAATGACGAATTTGCCCTTTCATGACGTTTCGGGGCATAAGCATCAATCGCTGTATTCCTTTATTAAATAAATCACGATAAAACGCGGTATGATTGAGATATGCCTTGTGAGCTGTAGGGCTTCTTATGTAATTACCCATGTTCCGGCCCTTTTGGCTTATGTTTCCCTCTTTTTATTATTTTATTTATTTATACGTTAAGATAATTATTCATTTTAACCAAAAATTTATTTCCAGTATCATCAAATCAAATAAACGAATTTTTAGTGATAGGAATAATATTTTCGCGAAATGAATATTTTGAATTCTTAAAAGTATTAAAGGCCTGCTTGACATAATTTTTTACGTTTATTTTTATTTACCGTAGAAAAATTTACCTTAATTTTTGTTTGAGAAATAATATTTAAAAGAGTGTTCTATTCAGAACTTCTTTTAAAGAAAGTCATATTTGGTCAACTTACTCTAAAAACTCTTCTAATTAAAAGAAGCATTTTTCATAAAATTGGTTAAATGAGTCCAGAAACAGCAACTTTTGACTCTTAAAAACTCATTTAACTTCTCAAAAGTTATGTCAAACAAGCCCTAAACTAATTGAACGAATTAACAAGGAGCTTTCTAGAAAAAATGGAGTTTTGACATTAAATGACGACACATGATAAAAACCGCTTCTTCCACTACTTTTACATCATTCTTCCTGAATTAGTGCAATGTCTTGTTGGGACACATAATTAGGATTAGAATTCTCATGAATGATGCCTACCTAAACTCCACTTGTTGTCAAGAATACTTCACACGGATATTTTCATTCATGTATTTAAGTAGCTTCCTAAAGGCTCTACTCTAAAACGACGTGGGTAGTTGGAATTAGCTTTTATATATATATATATATATATATATATATATATATATGATGTCTTTGCCCTAGCCATTTAATGTGTGCTTTGTGTATGAAAATGAGAGAAAAACATGGTCTTTGAGAGAGAGAAATCGTCTGCCTGCTGGAGAAGAAAAACCGGTGACTTCCCCTTGATTTTTTGGTCTCTTCTCTTAACTTATTTTGTTGTTTTTTCTTCTTGCCTTTGTTGCTACAAATCATCACTGTTATCTTGTCCGTTATTTGGTAGATAAATGTAATATGAAACTGAGCCTGAAAAACACCGATTTGACGATACTTGGAACGCGCTTCCTGACAGAAGGAAAAGAGAATAAAATTCTTGTAGACAAGCAATTACAAACCGATACATGAAAGAGCAGTGCATGTCCACAAATTGACTATACACACAAATTACAAATAGAGATTTTTATTTTTTT
>CAIGRK010415927.1:0-11871 GCA_903798315.1 Fraxinus greggii | reverse complement strand
TGGTGAAAAATTTTACTATAGCAAGCAATTTTTTGGAATAATGGTAGACAAACATGAGCTTAATAACATGTTATCTAGAGGTGACAATCGATATTTCATTATCTTTATAAATGATCAATCTAGGTATACTTCTTTTTATTAAATGAAACATAAACATGAACCATTTAATATGTTTAAAACATATAAAAAATGAAATTTAAAATCATTTCAACAAGAAAATAAAATCATCAATTCATGAGATCATTCCAAATTTCCATATAGAAAAATTGTTTTACAAAGTTTTCTATACATATTCATTCATTCAAGTGTTCTTCATGTTCTAAGGAGAAAACAAGAGTGCTTATTGTTATCTTCTTTTGAGGCTTGTTAAATGTTATAAACCGTTTGTTGTTTTTAAGCATCAAAATCAATTTTAGAGGGGACAGGAAAAATTTCAGCCCCTTCGTTTTTCTTCTCGTTTTGCTTTTGGTGTTTCCATACTTGCTCGACTCACCCATATGAATATATTATCATTATAATATACTTATCAATATAAGTTGAACAATAAATTTCAACATTTTCCAATTAGTATTATCTTTTATTGGGGTTGTATTGGTGACTCAAATTAGATTCCTTTCTTGGTCTCAACTGCCCTTATATGATCTCTATACTGAAAATACTCTCATTTTTATGAGCAATTCCCAATAATTCCGTATAGTAACTGGGATGGCTGATATACTGCACCCATAATGACTTCCTTCTCTCATTTTGAGGCTTTTCAGTGATGTTCAATTGCAATATCCCGCTGCATAAAGCACTACAATTGCTATTCTCTACGACTAAATGAATTTCAATGTAAGACATTCGATAACTCGTTAAAGACTGAAAATCTGAGTTGACTGAATAAAGGGATGAAACCATGAAAAAGATTGAAGAGTTGAAACAAGCGCTAGAGATCGAAGATCCATATCTGATAATTAGTTGTATATTGATAGTAATATCATCTCACATTGTAGATACAGGCCATAATAGCCTGTACGGGTGTGGGAGCTGAGTGTTGTCTTTGGTCATGCAAAACATAGTTGAAACCTTAATGTTCTTGCAGAATCTGTAGCTTGAGAATTAAAGAATAGAGTTTTATTTCGAAAATCAAGAGCTCGATTCCATTGTAAAAAAATGAACAAATTTAATAAGACATATAAACGATGAAATGTATACTTCCCCTTCATACCAATATTCTTCTACCTCGATTAGCTTCAGTCCAAAATTCCTTCGGGGATGGGGAAGATTCCAGATTATTATTATATATATTTTTTTTAAATGTCAGCGTCGTAACATTTAAACTAGGCAGCAATCTCGAGGTATGAAATTAAAACAAATCCAATTGGTCACACATTCACTGTCCCTCATTTCTTATTTATACTTCCACACATTCAAATAAAAAAGATATACACATGATAGTTATTTTATACACAAAATAAACAAGTCTAACAAAAAATATATACATATGGTAGCAAATACCAAACTATTTTTCTCTTTCATTTATGGTAATTTTCCAGTCTATTTAACAATCAAATAAAAGGAACTACTCGGATATATAATCTTCACCTCCACTATCTTGATCATCAGCATCACTGTGGTGGACACCCTTCCCATTCACGCCTAATCTACCATTCGAAGCTACATAATCCTGCTAATAAGCAAGGCATGAGACATCACTGACATGGAAAACTCGCTATTTTCTTACTTTTTAGACAAAAAAGTAACTCTTATTGTGAAAGTAACACTTCCTTTATTGTTAAAATAAGTACCTTAGTTCCAACTTTCATCAATAAAAAGGAATTACTAACATCTAAATTAACTTTTTAAGCTTAGCCAAACATGCTCATAACTATAATGAACATCATACAAGTACCCAAATCCAAAGGGCAACACATATTACCTCAACATCCTTCAATTCTCTGACAGCTACTTGCGATCTATTTCTAACCGTCACCCTTTTAGGCACAGGAAAATGTTCGACCTCGTCACCTGATTTTCCTTCTCTTGCCCTCTTTTTTCTTAGAATAAGCTTTGTCGGAAGTGGCTACATGAAAATGTGAATAAGTACAAAGAGGCTAATAGTCTATGGAATTTACAAGCTAAAAGTTAGAAACTTACTAAATATTTGGCTTCTGAATCGCCAAATGCGACGAGGAATGTGGTGGGATCATCTACATCATCACCTCGCACCTGTGGAGGCATTATCAAGATATGATCTGTGAAGTAAAAGAAACTTGAAAGTTGAAATAAGATACATTACGTACATCCCAGTGATACTCTCGGATCCATGAATGGGTAATATCTTCATTTTCATCATGCATATCCTTCTTCATCTGCCACCATTCAACAAATACAGGGCGACCAAATGAACAGAGCAAGAATCGATGCTATAACAATATCCATATGTTGAACATTTTCATTTAGAATACCTCTCCAACTGATGGCACCATGTATGCCAAAAATTTATCAGGTTTATCTGTACTCAAGCTTGACGCCATAAAACTTTTCATAATTGCCTGTGAAGTAATGGATAAGTTAAAATAGCAGTGTTAAATCCTTTATACTCTCTTTGCACGTCAATTAGTAGAAATTCTTCTCTGAGCATCCCAGAGAAATTACAAGTCAATAGGGCTCAAAACTCCGCTGGAAAAGGCTACAATGAGTATCAAAATATTAAACAAAAAATTATGATACAACTAAAAAAGAGTCCCCAAATTTGAAACCAAGAAGTTCACAAATGACTCAAAAGACAAAAAACTGAAGGGCAGAAATGCAAAATAGCAACTACACAAATTGGTGACAACCACAACAAAGCATGGTTTACGAGAACTAAAATGAGGCCTTTAACATTGAAGATAATCAATTCCTAAATTCAGAAATAGAAAGCAAAGAAAGCTATAGACATTGGAGCTTGAAAATGTTATATTGCAGCAGATTTCTACAGTAGAAGTTCAAAAGGCTGGCAAAATATACTTCAATTCTAAAAAGGCATTATTCAATTTAAATGGTTTGCACAGTATGTTAACAATGTACTATATTAAGTATCCGATTAACCCTTACACAACGTTCGTGCTCATCACGATCTGCTGCATTCAGCTTGCTGTAGATTTCTGAATCAGCTGTTGGAGCACTGTCAAAACTTGCATACGCAAACTGGTCTTCATACCTGTCAAGAGCACCCATCAGCCTCAGATGTACAAAACTCATGCAGCATGATCATAGGTGAATGGTGAAGTATATTTTGGGAAAGCACAAATGAGTGAACATCTCCAGTAAAAGCCCCAATAATTTCACAATAGAAAAAGAATGGCCAAGAAATTACACGTTCACATTTCTCAAAGAAAAGCAAAGAAAATTGACGAAATTGCAGGGAAAGTAAAGTTCATCAAATTCTCAAAAGAAAAATAGTTGAATAAAACAAAATTCAAATATTATACAAGGCAAGCTAAATGCATAATCATTTCTTCCTTTTCCCCCATGAACGCCATGTACTTTCTACTCCATATATACTCAGATGCACAGGTGCTTACTAATATTATAGTGCAGATTGAAATTGACAACTACTGTACCGCTCAAAATAAGGAATAAGTGGTAAAATCCTTCTAGGCTGTAGTTGGCGGTTGACTGCATGAACAGGCTTTGATTTGCACGCCTTGAATGAAGTCTCAATATTCTGAATTTTCCCTTTCCTAGAGAGAGAAAATCCAATATCAAAATAAAACCCAAACAATATACATCTTGAAGTTTATATACAAAGGATGACACATAAATATACAACTAACCTGCTGTTAAGATTATCCAAAATGTTCAGACCTCCCCTTGATTCGCGCAATTCCTTCGCTTGTTTTTCAGTAAGAGACTGCACGTAACATCAAAATCATGTTGCAAGCATTGGACAGTGTGTCGTAATAATTCATTGCGAAGAAATAACTAGACAATACCTGCTTTGTTGATTCCATACTGAGAGGAGATATGTACTGAGTTTTGACTAGCCAAGAAACACCCTGTTCAGTGGGCCTTGCTTTCCGAATTATGCCATCTTTCTTAATTGGGGTAATAGGAACATCTTCACGCAATATTTCCTCATCCTCAGGATCCATGGTTAACCAACTTTCACCCTTTGGAGGACTAGTCAAAAAAGCATCAAGAAAGAAATCAGAACAGCTTCACATTTGAAAGTTCTGCAAAAATATTTTAGGGTAAGAGCAACAGTGCAAGGGGATGAAGAAACTTACTTATATACACTCAGATCAAGAAGATCAAGAGGTATCCCAAGGTCCGGTTCGACGTATAGCTGAGGCTTGTGATTTTTCTCCAATGACGTAATTGTGTATTTAACGTATCTGAAGGATTAAAATATGAGCTCTATCACAAAAGTTATACATGCTTAATTCTCTTTTCTTTTCAATTATATATATATATATATAGGCATAAGTTATGATCTCTAATATAAAAGTGAAAATGAAAAATAGAGCTCCAGCAGTTCTCGTTTTTCCTTTTTGCACCTGAAGCGGTTTTTCAGGAGGCGGCCAGAACACAATAGCTGATAAAAACTTGTATTCTCAATTATGATTAATTAACAATTTACAATACTATACCAAAAGTAACAAAATACACATATCCTCAACGTTCGCCAGATAGGGCAAAACCAGAAATTCAGATTACAAGAGAGTACAGGATCAACTGTCATGTGAAATCTAATGGCTTCCTCGTATAAAACAAGAACTCTGTTCTGGAATACACAAGGATCTAAATGAAAAGCAAGCATTATATTTGATTCAATAATTGATACAAATAATCCGTAATTCACTTGTTACAAGCTACGTTAATTACATAGAGGCAATATTTTAACCAGTAGCAATCATGAAGCTAAAGGATATACCTATTCAAGCAATACGAAACAACGTTTCAAGTACAACTAGAAGTTGCTTACAACAGTTACAAAACAAAATTTGTATCCAGCACGTCTATGATTGAGAAACACATGGCTCCTTGGTCAACTTTCTACAATCTAGATTCAAGTAGTAGGAATAGTAAAACTGACAGTTCACAGGCAGCAGCAGGGAACCTACTACCAGAAGTTGGTAGCAGGGATGATATATATCTGAAACCTGTTGTGTGAGGGGCATGCTCATTGCGAGGAAACATTTACCATTGGATCAATATCTAGCATAGTTTTTATAAGAAGTTATGGTACACAATCTAATTCATAATTTTGGAGGGTCTACGTTTTTGAGTTAAGCTCAAAAGCATCTGTAGTTGTTTTCAAGTAGGTTCAACATTTTTAGAAGTATTTTGGCTAACAATTCATTAAATGAAAACCTTAAAAAAAATACAATTTACTTTTATATATCATATAAAATTTTATTAACTATATATGTAAAATTTAACAAACTACCATGACAAACCATGTAAAATTAAAAAATCATACAAAGAAAACTATATGCCTTCCAGTAATAAATCCAACTTCCGGAACAAAGCTGGAAAATAATGACAAGACCAAACTAAAATAAAGCAATTGGATCTGCCGAAAATGGACTCAAAAGTCTGATAGTTAAATGAGTTACGCTCTGAAAAGTGCTTTAAACGGTTTTTAAAACAGTTTGCTCTTTTTTGTGGTTCAACCAAGGCATGTTTCTTCAATCCTATGGCGGCACATCTTATCTCGTTTATTATCAAAAAAGAAGATGACCTAATCCAATAGTGAGCATTAGCGACATTTACTGGTACAACAGAGGTCTAGATTCATGGTGGCATGGCATTAACAGCTATGGAAAACAAGCATTATATTTGCAACAACAGTACTCTCTCTACTGTGTGTCTCATGAAATATAAAGGATACAAAAGTAAGGTTTCTTACCGATCTGGGTCTCTTCTTAAAGTCAAAAGCTTCATCTTTGCAGATGGATCTGGTAGTTCATTCCAGAACCTACAAAGAACACAAATCACTAGTGAATGTATACTTTTAAGTTATATTTAATGATAATATAGAGAGAGAGAGAAAATCAACTGCAGTCTGCAGAAAGTATTGCCATGTCTTGACCAAATCAACAATTATAACTACTACATTGAGAAGAAATTATCAATCTGCTCAAAGTCCACGAGAGTTCTAGGTGAGGTTGAATGGGTATGTACAAGGGGAACCATTAATTTAGAGTAAACTAAGGCATGGACACATACAGCCTTTTTGAATATCAACTGAGAAAAATAAATAAATAAAAAGTGTAATTGTCCTAATCAAAACACAAAGTTAAGTAACAAACTCATGACAAACTCCATAACAGCCTAAGGTGAAGTTGAATGGCTAATACCAAGGGGCACAGGGAACCAAGGCTCATTCAACCTTCTTGGAAATCAAAAATGAAAAAATAAATAAATGAAGTGTATATTCTCCAAATAAAATAGTTAAAACACAAAGTTACACATTAACAAACTCATAACAACGTCCATGACAACCGTAGGTCAGGTGTACGATTAGCTGCAGGAGAAATCATTAAGTAAGAGTGAAACCAAACATGGATTCACACGACCTCCATGAAAATCAAATAAGAAAAATAACAAAATAAAGCTTAAATTTCCAATCATATATTAAAATACAAATCTATATATTCTCAATCTCACATAAATATCAAGAAAGAAATCCCATGCAGATCTGCATTATCAACAAGAAATCCATTTTCAGCAACTTTTCTCTATAGGTAACGGTTGTGGTATGGGGAGGGGAAGACCAATAATTATTGTGAAGAATGATGGGTGTGTGAAAAAGGTGTGAGAGTAAGAAATTATGAAGCATTACCCCCAAGGAGTCTGCAAAGATGCGAGAGATGTGTGAAGTGCAAGAGAAGAGAAATATAATGAGAAGGGTAAGAATATACTTTCACAAATTAATAATAAAGGGTAGAATAATCTTTCTGCCTTCAAAAAAGCCACTTCCCTATTCCTGCCACTGAATATTTATAATACATATGCATGGTTGGACCTAGAACTAAATAAAAAATCCACTTGGAAAGGAAAAGCAACCAAATGAGGAGTGAGACAGAAGGAGTTATTATCCCCATCTCATTCCACAAACCAAGTGAGCCCTTACTGGATTCTCATTCTCTTTTTACATTAGATAGCTTATACTAAACGTTTAAAACTTGGACTCACACTAATTCATCTAACAAAACATGCGAAAGGAAAGAATCCAGGTGTATTCTAGTTTTCTGATACTTAAGATTTCTCTGTCGCTAGGCTTCTTAAATCCTCCAACAACCAGAGATATTCCAGCATTAGGTTGTCATTACAATTCGACTTGTTAAATCCATTGACAGATATCAATAAAATGATATGCCACCCGATTCACCCAACATCAATTTAAAAATGCATAATAAATTTCTGAAATCTAATGCAATTCTATAGCAGGTCAATGTAATAGCAGGCTGGCTATAAACAACCTTGTAATTTTGACATGCTAAATGCACAAACCACATTAGAGACTGCCAATACGAAGGCAATCCACCAATTCACACTCAACCACCTCTATGCTTTATCCTAGATTTGTAAAATCAAATCTATATGTCGAAATCACTATAAGCAAAGTCCTGGATGCTATTCAAAGCTTAATCACATTAAATGGCAAGATGATAATTTACAAGTAATAGCATGTAGATTACTAAAACAACAGTACACAGCAACTAATTGCATTATCATCTCAATAGAGGACAAATAAGAGTAAAAGTAACAGCAAAACCCCAATTTGACAGCTTAAACATACTCACTTCATTTTGCAGACAAAGGTTGTCGGCTTCTTCAATCGGTTTTCAATTCTGTTACCGCTTAGTAATGGAGTACTCCTGTCACCCATATGCGATCCGCTAATAGACCCGTGGCCCTTCATCCCAGTGGTCAATATTTGGGTCTTCTGCAGCACTTTAGTTTGAGACTCCTTCAAATGCTGCTTGTGTTTCTCCTCTTGCCTTAGCCTTTCATACTCCCTCTTTTTCCTCAACCGTCTCTCCTCTTCTGTCTCAGCCTTACCTGTTTGCCCATGCCTGCCAAATCTTTGACCTGGGCCAGTATGCGGCAAGGGGGGCTTTTGTTTATGTATAGATGAAGCTTCCAGATTTCCATGCCCTGATTTCTCACCTACATGCCTGCTCTTTGTGCTTGATCTCGCAGAAGGCCCAGCAGAAGGGAGTGGTGGCGGGGACGAGGGCTGTGAAGGTGGTGGAGGAGGAGGAGGAGATGAGGGAGGTTGTGGCGGAGGTGGCGGTTGCAATGGCTGAGGCTGAATAAACTGAGAATCCGGGTAATATGTTGGAGGAGCAGGGACCGGTAATGATGGCATGGACGAGGGTGGTGGTGGTGGTGGTGGTGGAGGAGGATATGAAGAAGATTCTGATGGTGGCGGCGGTGGTGGTGGCTGATACTGAAAAGGCTGCTGCTGGGGCGGTGGCGGGACTGGATGGCTGAAATGCTGTTTCGATGACGATCCATAACCTGCATGTTTATAGTTTGAATTCAGATTCATCTGGGCATAATTCTGATTGTATGCGGTGCCCTCTTTACCGTTATAAGTATCCCAAGTCTGAGAGTACTGATTGCCGTGTGATGGCGGTTGAGCTGGGGGCTGAAGAATACTTTGATTCGGTGGCGCTGTCGGTGGAGGAGCGACTGTTGGCTGAGCCGGCGGATGGAACGGCCTGTATGAAGCCATGTGAGATATCACAGTTCTACTCTGTTATACTCCAAAGTTCAAACCCTATTGGGATTTGGGAGATAAAATTATTCCCCGAAATCAGAGAAATATTTTACGATTGCAGCACAAAACTCTAGGTTAAAGTTGCAAATCAATATTTAGCGACGAATCAAGAATTCATGTCATTCCGTTGATCTCTGTAATGAGCAAAGAAGAAATCGAATTGAATTTTGAGGTGAAGATGAACACAAAGTTAGAGAAAAAAATCCTAGAAAATCGAGTTGGAAATTCTTACTGCGAGGGTAAGAAATTAACAAATTTGAAGAATTGAGATGTAAAAGGGGGATTGAATTTGGAACCCAGATAATAGAATTTCTCAATTGGGAAAACTCCGGATCAAAATTGAAACTCAATCGCTGTTCGGAAAAGGAGAAAAGGGGAAAAAACTTGCACATGGATAGAAATAAACTGGATTAAAATTTCAATTAAAATGAAAATATAAACCGAAGGGTTGGTAATTTTGTGAGAGAAGCTCGGGCTTGTACTGACCGACACTCCGGCACTGATATTATGGAGGGATGATGGCAATAGGGATGTCAAAAAGTTAGTTGGCTCGGTCAATTCGTGGCTCGACTAGGACAATAGGAATGTCAAATTCGTCGGTTCGTGGTTCGACCGAAAAAAGTCCAAGCCGGGCTCGGGTCAAGTCCCATTTTGGGGCATCGACTCGAGCTGAACTTGCCCATGTCAAGCCGAATTTCAATTGTTTTTTTTTAAAAAAAATAGCCTGCAACTGCCCGTCGAATTTCAAAAACAAAAAAAAAAATTTAAAATAAAACAAAGTTGCAGGTAGCTGTGATAGCTGCCTACAACAGACAGTTGTGACTGCCTGTTGCAGTAGTTATGCCTGCTACAGGTGGCAGATCTCCGCCTGCAACAGCTGCCTGCAAACCTTAATTAAAAAAAAAAAAGGGAAAAAACAAAAACACGAGCTGGCTCGACTCGCTAAGGCTCTAGCCTCAAGCTCGGGCCGAGCCTCATTTTTTTACCGAGCTTTTGCTCGGCTCGGGCAAGGCTCAAGCCAAAAAAAGTCCGAACCATTTTTGCTTGAGCTGAGCCTGACCTTCAAGTTTCGGTTTGTGGCTCGGCTCATTGACATGGCTAGATGACAATGTTGCTAGTTGGCTCAAACTATTCGTGGCTTAGCTCGGGTAAAGTTCGAGTCGAGTAGACTCGGGACGTCGGCTCGAACCTAAGTCGGCCCGGATGAGTCGAACCAAAATAATAATAATAATAATAATAATAATAATAATAATAATAATAATAATAATTTACGAAACTAGAAAAAAAGTTTTGAAAAAAAATTTAGCTGCGGACAACTAAAATTACAGAAGCAGTACAGTGTGCGGCCTGCCATTGCGGGTAGCAATAGCTGCCTTTTTTTGGTGTTGTCGAAATCATATTTTGAATTTGGTTGAAAGAGATATATTTTTTTGATATAAATATGTGATAAAATTTTGAGTTTCATATCAATTTATTTCAATCAGTTTTAACTTGCAGTATTTTAGTTTCAACTTCAATATCCAATTTTTTTACTCTAATATTTCATTTCTTTTATTCTAATATTCAGTATATTTTGCTATAATAATTATAGATATATTTTACTAGTGATGTGATTAATCAATTTAAGGGTAGTTTGAGTACTCCATTCGGCTACCGTGCATATTAAAATGTTCCAATTGATTTGGAGAATATTGAAGAGGAAGAAGTACTCGAGAAATGTCAAAAAAAGAATCATTGAAATGTTGGCAACATATAATGCGTAAAGAAAGTTGGTGTTCAAAATGAAGTTGATATTTGAAAAGCATGTTGTAATTACTGTGGTAAAAAACTTAGTTGGAAACCTAGTTCAAGCACAAAGCATTTGAATAGGAACGTACTAAAGAGTTGCAATCCGAAATCAGTCGGTCTCAACTCGAAACAGACCGAACTAGTGTTTAATGGTTCAGCTTTTACTCTTTCCACCTTTGTATATTTATAAGAAAAGTTTCGTGAAGGAATGGCTGCATACATGGTTGCAGCAGAGATGCTGCTTACGATGATAGACTCAATACACTTTACCTGGCTCGTGCAGAATTCTCTCCAACACATGCATACTTCTTATTGTAGAATTAGTCTTGATACTGTAAAATTATAT
The DNA here is from genome assembly GCA_903798315.1 of Fraxinus greggii. NCBI lineage: Eukaryota > Viridiplantae > Streptophyta > Magnoliopsida > Lamiales > Oleaceae > Fraxinus > Fraxinus greggii. The sequence goes on along the minus strand of CAIGRK010415927.1, from coordinate 973 downwards.
AACAAAAGAAAACAAGGTGTTATTGAAAGTTTAATATTTTTTAATAGTGTTATATCGTTTACCTATGATTTATGGACCGGTGGTAATAAAAATGTTATATTACTGCTACAACTCATTACATTAATCACCTATGACTTTTACATAAAAGGATTGTTGCATTTAAATGCGTAGAATATCCTCATAATGCAACTAATATATACATGATTTCAAAAGATATTATACAAGAATATGGCATACAAAAAATTGTTCTGAACAAAGTTATTATCGAAAATTTTATTAATAATCTTAACTCTACACTTGAAAGTTTATTTTTTTCATCAACGTTGTGTATGCTACATTATCATTTTGATTGTAAGATTAAAACATATAAGATTGCCTTTGGATAAAATTAGACAAGTGATAAATTTTATTACCGTGTCACCAGGAAGAAAGCAAGCATTTAACAGTTTGTGTGCAGAGTATGACTTACAAGAGAAATCATTTGCCACTGATGTAATACATAGATGAAACTCTACATATCTTATGTTATAATCGCGTGAAAATTATGATAAAATTATTTCGCTATATTATATTGATAGGCATATATATGGATCCGAACATAATTTGGAAGACTGTGAATGGTCTCTTGCATCTTGTGTGAAGAAATTTTTGAAACCTTTTTTCGATGTCACAAAGGAATGTAATGGTATTTATTACCCTACATTTTCACTTGTTTTACGACACTTTTTCTACACATTTCACAAACATTTCACAAATATAAAAATTCGTCAAATTTTGTTGATTTAGTTTATTCTATAAAGTTAAAATTTCGTAAATATTGTGAAGAGTTGCCCTCTTTATTTCTTTTAGCTTTGATGATGGACCATCCACTTAATTTTAACTTGCACAAACGTTATTATAAAGGAGATTTCAAATTTCACGAATGTGGAATTATCACATGTGCATATAAAATCTATGTTATGTGAAATGTATA
>CAIGRK010415902.1:0-12194 GCA_903798315.1 Fraxinus greggii | reverse complement strand
CCGTATTTCATTGCAAAACCAAACCCATTTGCATCAAGTATCACTTTATTAGGGAAGTTGAAGCAAAAAAAAAAAAAAAAAACAGAGCTCCATGTGTTCATTGGTGCACAAGCATACACATACATAAAGTCAGGCTGATAGACACGCCGCACACACCATTCATGCAAACGCACACAAGCAGAATGAGTGGGGGTAGGAGGACTAGTAGATGAGATTGGTGGGGGCAGAATTCTCGTGTTCTGTGTTTGGAAGAGTGGAAGTCATATAAAACATTAAATTGTTAAACAGCTTTGATTTTTTATTTGTTTTCCTACAATTTCACTGGTAGAAAAAAGTCTGATTGTATTAGCCAAAACTGTTATTTTCCTATTTGAACAGAATATTTCTATTCGAATTCTCCGTTTTGTTTTCCAAAAACTGCAGCAAACAAACCTGAGCCAAGCCTAATCAAGGATAGAATCTACTTGGAATGATACTGATGAAAAGCGAAAAAACGAACCCTAACAGATATAATTATGAATGCAGAAAGTCCCCTTTGCTAAAAATCAATTATAAAATATCTAGAATCTACTTAAAAGGGAAAAATTCATTTCATTCAACATTTAAAGGCGTGATAACATGATCTTAGCCATGAAACTTCATGCAAATCAAGGATTAATGCACGAAAGCCTGACAACTATTACAGGAATACCCCAAATAGACATGAATCAACATATCAAAGAAACCCAAATAAATTTTCGACCAATATATCAGCATACTATATACCCCAAATGACATTTGTAGTCTGGAAATCACCAAAATCCACACTTCAAACCAATCATCGTCATTAAATTTCTTAAGAACGTACACTACTATTATGTGGCAAACAAATTCGGACGCGGAACTACCATTACCGAATCAAATATGAGAGACTTTTGATGCGATCAGCATATAAAGAACAAAGTACTTATTGCGAGGTGCTTGGGTGAATGGTAGTAATGCAGATTAAAAGAAATGTGAAAACAGTGGGACAAGTAAATCTTTCTTCATTAATCACCAGAGAAGGCACAAGGTGCGTCAAAGAAAAACTTCAGCAAATAAAAATGGAATCATGCAAATGGTTATCTAACGATGCATAAAGATGATACAATCCAATCTTATCAAAATCACTCTCTCCCAATAAACAACAGTAAAATCCCCCAATCGCAAACCATCGAACACCAAATCAGCCTGAATTAATCATTAATCAAACGAAAATGCAAATAACAATCATAAACAACCAACCTACTAAATTAAACACAAAATCAAGCTTTCAAGATCACCATTATCATTAAAATAAGAAGAACCAAACAACAATTCGTCGTTCTTTTTCTGATTATACCTCGACAGGTTCCGGTTTCTGACTCTCTTTAGGCTTACTCGACCCCGAAACACCCCAAGCAGATTGGGGTGGAGCAGTGGTGGCATAGTAATCATCATCATCCTCGTCATCCACGTCAGCCCACGATTTCACAGTCAAAGGCACTGGAGCCCAAAATACCTGAGGCTTCTCCTCCTCCGGTTCTTTTGATTTCCCAGCCCCAGCTTTTAACACACTCTTACTGCTCTTTGCGGAGCCCTTCTCTTTGTCGGGCTTCTTCTTCCTCCTCTCCAGCACCGCAAAAACATTGCTGTTGCTCACCGTGAACGATCCTTCATCCTTCCTATTTCCACCTCCCACCATTTTTTAACGCGAAAAAGCGAATAAAATACTGGAATTTCACGTGAAATCTCAACTCTCAAATGTAGAGTTTCAGAAACTTGATATCAAACAAAGTTAATTAACAATGTTCACAACAGTAATCGAAAACCAAAATTTTCCAGTTAAATCAATAATGGAAAAACCGAAACCGAATCCAGATCATATTTTCCAGATCTTTTGAGAAACTAATACATATTAGTAACATTAAATTTTATGAAGAGAAAAAAAAAATTAAGCGTGTATTTTGAAATAGTAGATCGATGGAGAATGTGCGGTTGAAAGAAAAAAGGAAAAGTTATTGAAGCTATAGAAAGTATTATTTTCTTGAAGAATGTGTGGTTAAAAACGTAAAAAAAATGAGAATGAAAATTTTTAATGTGTACCAAACAGTCACTGAGTAATTTACCATCCATTGATATTTAGTACCCGGATCCCTAACTTTTAAAAATTGCGTGTGTATGGTCCTTTAAAGATGTTTAGTTAGAAATTACCACCTTTGAAATTTGAAAGAGTAATGAAGTCAAAATTAGGAATGGGAAGAAAATTCGATAACCGTGAGGCCTCATTTCGAACGAGGTGAGGACTCCCCACCTAATTAGTTACACAAGGGGCAAGGTCGGGGTCGGGGGTAGAGATGGGGATCATTGTCCCCTGGATGGGTACGGGGAACAAAGTCCACATTCCGTTTAAAGTGCATTTTAAAATAAGTTGTTAATCATAAAAAAAGGATAATCATAATTTTTTTAAAAAAAAATATGAATTGTTCTACAAATTTGAAACAAAAAAAATAATAATAATAATAAGTGATTTTCGCCTACTAAAGACATTAGAAAAATAAAACCATAAACGAGACAAGGAACTTGTCCCACCCGACACTACCCCCACCTTAATTGGGGATGGGGATGAGTAAGGAGACAAAAAAAAAAACCCCAAGGGAGAGAGGAGAATGACTAGCCCAATCACACTCTCTTGCCGTCCTTTGTAACGTGTGAACGTTGATATGAAATTAGAAAAAGAAAAACTAATAATCACTCAAAACAGTTCATTTTAAGTCTATGTTGGACAATCATTATTTGGGTAAAATGAAATTTTAAGTAGTAATTTTTTTTTTTTTAAGAATACGTGTTTAAATAATTTTTGTTTATTTTTGTTAATTTTATTTTGGCATGCTTTTTGCCTTAGGGTTCCAATAAGCACGAGCCTAGAACATTTACATTTTTCTATCTACAGGCTTATGGCATGTGACAAAACAGCAAAAACACAACTTTGTACTCAAATTCTTCTCATTTCGATTTTCGATTCATATTATTTAATTGTTATTAAAACATTTTTCTATTTGATACATCAAAAATTATTTTTCTTATAATATTATCAAGCCAAGTTTGTTACATCGCCTCTTACGCTACCAACTCCATCATAAAAATTGCCAACTTAACTACGTTGTCTTCATCATGTGAAAGCCATATTTTCATCGAACTGGTTTAGAACTAAGAAGTTGAATACTTGAATGAAAAACAACCCGACATTTTCAGAAATTCAGCCATAAATTGACACTAGGAATAGAGGTGTAAATTAACCTGTGCTCGTAAGAATATCCTCCTGGACTCACCTAGCACGGTTTAGCGGGTTGAGGCCGGAATATTAAAGGCAAACGCGAAGATCTTCACAGAACTTGTTACCTTCCAGCGAAACTAATACACATTTACATTTGCAATATACAAGTCATGAAGAGGAGCAAAATGGCAAAACTTTCGATAAAATTAGTAGACAGACGTAAAATGTGGTGTCAGGTTGTGTACTACGCCACGAAGAACATGAAAAACATGAGAAATAAGATCACCACAAAAAATATCTTGATCATCAGCCACCTATTTGACGAGACGCTTTTGAGATACTTGAGAAGAGCCCCTTGAGCCCCCTCTATATTTGATAGTGTATCATCCATGTTCTCATCGATCCTACAACGAGATAAAATTCTCGGGCTCAAAATCACCACGACGGAAGAAAGAACTGAAATCTTTCAATCATAATGGCATAACAATCTTTCAAAACTATAATTATTTGGTTGGGAAGTCAAAAACAATATGCTACTTGAAATTATGCTCACATAAAGTAACTATATTCTCCATCTAGGTGGTTTAAAGTACCTTTACAGCCCAAACATCACGTCCCAATATACTACACTTTATGATATTTTAACCAATTGGAAGCTCGTTGAGATTATGGAATGTTATGGTAGATTAACTATAAGCGGACGCTGACTAATCTAGTCGAAAATGGAAATGATTGGAAATATCTATTGCACACATCGTGCTGTATGAGAAATACATTACACACATTTTACATAAGATCATAGAAGAGTATCAGATATGACAGAGGCTAACAAAGATACTAATCTAACAAACATTTGTATTAATATATATACATGTCATGAACGAACTCATGCGAACAAACACTTCCAATCAGTTGTTTACAAGCTCTCATAGGCAGCGGTGAAATGATGCAATGGGACTTATTTTTTCTGCATTTAAAATGGAATGCACAGCTTGATAAGGCGATTAGGAAAAATTAATGATATTTCTATATACAAGACCTAAATACAAGTTCTCGCACTAATGGATTTTTCTAAATATTTTTTGAGATATATAGCCTCATATTTAAACTAAGCCCCTGTTTGGTACACATTAAAATTCTCATTCTCATTCTTCTACTTATTTTCAACCACACATTTTTCAATAACATAATATTTTCTATCATATCAATAACATTTCCTTCTTTTTCACCCACATGTTCTCCATCAATCTACTATTTCAAAATACATTCTTTCAAAATAATGTGGATCACACACACCTTTAGTAAGTAAATTGAGGACTAATTTCCAGAAGTAAATTTGAAAATCACATTTAATNATTCTCATTCTTCTACTTATTTTCAACCACACATTTTTCAATAACATAATATTTTCTATCATATCAATAACATTTCCTTCTTTTTCACCCACATGTTCTCCATCAATCTACTATTTTAGAATACATTCTTTCAAAATAATGTGACTCAAACACACCCTAAAGAACTTGTAAGATCCTTCATTATTTTAAGTCTGTAAAATGCTCTCACTTTTTTCATCTTTCTATTAGAACTTAGCCATAGAAATGCTCTTTTTCCACAAACATGCTTATTTCCCTTACCTATTACCTGCTCCAACCAAAAAAAATAAAATTGGTCAAATGATAACGGATAGAATTCTACGACTTTGCTGATAAGAACAGTATCACGCTCCAGAATTACCAATTCTTCAAAAAAAAACCATAGTTAAAAATGCATTTCAAGTATGAACCGTGAAAAATGTTTGACAAGGAGATCATGAAAGCATTAATGAATCATAAACAATTGTCTTCAGCTTCAAGGACAAACACTTTACATGACATTAACTGGTACGAGACACCTGTTAACGCAAAGAGCCCTAAAGCCCATTTGTCACATGTTTAATGTTATTTACTTGTCTGTAATGTTTGTTCAAGTTGTATAATATTCTTAGCCATATTTGGATCCTAATTATCAGGAATTATACATTAGACATTAGTAGATCCCTATAATTTCTCTTTTCCTTGTAAAGCATCTGTTTCCTTGTAAAGCATTAGGGCAAAATGCCTATTAATGAGAATTGCTGCAAAAGGCATATAAGTTTTTCCAAATTTCTCTTGTTATTTGACAAAGCCAAGTTATTTAAGTATGTTGTAGAAGGCTAGAGTTTATATGTAAACCTGATGGCAATTTCTCCTTGCTGAGAAACCAAGGTAGCCAGCTGATTAAAGATATTCCCCAGTTCCTGAATGGTTGATTCCACATTCTGAAGAGCGTCAGATCTACTCTGCATGTAGCCATCTTGAAATGGAACCACCTGCTGCTGCTGCAGGAACGGCTGACTCTCCCCATCCACCTGATTCCTGGTGCAGCACTTGCACAAAATAAGGTTACTTGCAAATGGATCTCTTTATAGCTGGATGAATTTAAATTACCCTCTTTTGATCAATCTAGAGTCTAAAGCATGGACCAGAATTTGCATTCAAGTCCCAAGAGATTTTTTAAGTACTTAATTCAGCAAATGCACATTTTTCATTTTCAAAGGTAAAGATATGATAAGTTGAAATTTCACACATATCCTTTAACTGACTCCAGGAAGTGTGAATTATATTAATAATCATTGAGATGACATAGTAATCACTTTCTTACTTGGAGAACACTTGGGAAAAAGATTGTGCCCCTCTAGCCCATGGAAGAGGTGGGGCAGCTGAGGTACTTGCAGCAGACTTTGCAGCCGAAGGACGCTGGCGAATGAATGAATTTGTCAGATTCTGGGAAGCAGTAGAAGAAAATAACTGTCTTCTGTTTTCATGAACCTTCATGTTCTGCAAAAAAATCCACAAAATTATAGTTTGCTAAATGATCTAATTTTGATGGGATATAACAAAAATTCAGTTGTCAAAAAAATAGAAGCGAGCAAATAGATTAATCAATAGAAACATTAGTCAGCAACATCTCAGGTCACCTCAGTCCGCATGGTTAAGACTTCCTTAAAATCCTTAGTGGCATTCATCAACCGATTCTTCAAATCATCAACAACTGTAGTAGAATGAGTGGTGGTGTCACTGGAAATATTTCCACTTCCGTTTCTTGAATTGCAAAGACGCTGGAGGTCAACTACAGCAGAGTTAAGTAAAGTAATATCTTGCTTTATAACTGAGGACATCTCCTGGATTTCCATGGTAGGGTCATCAAAGACCGATGTCCTCTTTGCCACTGCAGTTAAAACAAAGAAAACACATTAATCTATTTGCCCACATGATTCCATCGCATTCTTGTAAAGAAGGAAATGCATTGTACCGAAAAATAGCTATGCTTTTAAGACCTTAAGGCTTGAAGACACTCTTTGTCCACAAGAAGCAATCTTCAAGTAGGTAAAATCTCATTCATGTTCGATTCTTGAAGCTCCATTAAATTTAAAAATCCGGCAACAAAACAATTTCATACCTTCGTAACACACAATGCCAACAAACAATGTGTTATTACATAGGTATTTTGGCACTTGATTACATGCAATTTGAACCCTCGTCCTCATACAGCTTGTATACAAAAAGCACGGTATGCATTGGTTACAAAATGTACGTCTTCCAAGTTACAACAAAAGCATCGAGATCACAGGATCTCAGTTGAAAATGAAAGAGCTCTCTCAATGACATTTTACTAGAACTCTTAAAAACATGCCATAAGCCAATCCCAATTTTATGAAAAGACCATGCAACTATGCAACTGAAACGCGCAATATTCTCATAACCACATTTGGCCATCATACTAGCTTATTTCATGGTGATTGCAGCTTCATTTTGGGACAACCTCTTTAACTTCTTAATGTAGAAAACCAAATGTAAACCCATAAGAGAAAGATATGCAAACTATCAACCAAGCTCAAGTCGTCTCCATTTTCAACTTTCCTATAGAGTAAGTAGAGGCAAATTCTTATGACCACGCCGAAACATGATTAATTTTTCAAGCCTGTGAAAATGAGAACTAACCAACTATAATCATAGGAATTCAATTCGATCAACCATTACGTGACAATACGGGCCAACACAGGCACGTATACACAAAGAATCCCCCTGTTCGGAGGATATTCTTCCTATAAACCCTTCAAACAATCTATCCAAAAAAAGAGAAAATTTCCAAAATTTATTCCATTTACTTAATTTACAGAGACAAACCACAATTTAATAACTCACATTTTGCGAGCTTAGATAGCTTCTGCGAGGTCTGGTGAATCCCGAATCCAATTTTCGACGCCCGACGATTGAATTCCGACTGCATCGCCATATCGGGCGGCGGCTCCTCCGCAATCGTTGCATTATTAGTTGCCCCATTTTGCGAGGAAGATGGTTTCGTTAGCCTTTCCACTACCGCTAAAAACTCCAGCGTCCGATCCCTAATCGACTCATTTCCACTCTTCACTGGCATGATCCGGCACAGATCAGATAAAATTCTCGAAATGGGATTGCACAGAAATTGGAAATGAAAATTAACGTGAATTCAATAAAAATTAACCCTAGATCGTCAAAATGTAAAACAAAAATTCAATAGAGAAAATTAACGTGAATTTCGTACACGAAACATGCATGTTTTGATTCCTATTGAACAGCAAAAGGGGGGATTTTGGAATTCGTTGTATGTGACCATTTATTTCGATTCTTGAAAAATCCTTTCCGTTTTCAAAAAATTTACGCACTCTCAACCAGGGTAAATTTTGACGTCGGCCATTGAAATTTCAGCAAAATTTAAATTGAGTTACTAAATTTTAATTTATCTGAATTAAATCACGAGTTAATTGTCACTAGCTTATGTTTGTATCTTAAATTGCTCACTTTTGCCCGTCTTAAATTGCTCGCTAAATTTGATATGTCATGTTTTCATCACTAAATTTATCCAAATATTAGACATTACGTATTAGTATATCATCCATTTCAAAACTTAATGATGTAACTAATGGAATGAACACTTGGGTCCTCGTCATGTCATTAGTAAATTGCTACCTTTTTATTGCTCGCTAAATTTTGAAAAAAATATTTTGATCTCAATAAATTTTGAAAAAGTCTTATAAAAATGATGTCAACCTGTTGTTCGTTTAAAAATGAGTACCGCAAGCACACAAGTCATGTAAAAATAATAAAGTAGACAAACGAGCACATGTTGTCAATCCCACAAGAAATGATTACTCAAATACACAATAATTAAATTTGATTAACATATTTTTGTAGCATTTTAAGATATTTTTATCATTTGAAAAATTCAAATTACTATGTATTTCGTCGTTAAAATTAAAGTAAAATAAAATTTGAATTTTGAAACGAAACATACAATAAATTTAATTGAATGAATTTTCAACGAAACAGACAGTAAATCTAATTAAAATTTAAATTTTTGTAGCAAAACATACAATAACTTTCATAAAATGGATTTTAAAACGAAATAACAATAAATTTGAATTTTTCAAATGATGAAAATAGTTTAAAATTCTACAAAAATATAATAAAACTAAATTTAACTATTGTACAATTGAGTAATTATTTCTCATGGAATAGACAATTTGGACTCGTTCGTCTATTTTATTACTTTTATGTGATCCATGCACTTGCGGTAGACATTTTTTAACAACAGGTCGAATTCATTTTTATAAGTTTAGTTGCCAAAATTCGATCATTTCAAAGTTCAAAGAACAATAGAAGACGTTTTTCAAAGTTTAGTAAGTAATCAGAGACATTTTTTCAAAATATAATGAGCAATCGAAAACGTGACAATTTATTAATGACGAGACGAGGCACCACGTGTGCATTCCATTAATCACATAACTAATTCCATCAAAGTTTGAAATTGATGTCATGCTAATGAGTAATGCTCAACGTTTGGATAAGTTTAGTAGACAAAACTCGATATTTTAAACTTCAATGAGCAATCGAAAATATGTACATAAATTTAGCGACCATTCAGACAATTAACTCATTTAATCGCTGAACTTTAATTTATTTTCAATTGAATTCTAAGTGTCAATTAGTTTCACTACTTTCTGAATTGTCATTTTTCTAATTAGAGTGCGCTTGATTGATTTTATTTTTTTATTGAAAATGTCATTTTCCTCCCAAATTTCTAATGAAAATCAGCTCCTATTTGAGCCCCATTTTGATAATTTTGATATATTTTGGAATAATAGTTTTTTGTAAAATGCATGGTTTAAAAAGAAAGAAAATTTTTCGATTTATGTATAAAATTGTTTTTATGAGAGAATATGTAATTGAAAATTAGTTTTGAAATAATGAGGGTCAAACATAGGCTCACTTAATTAACAATCGTGACATGCAAACTTTCTATCATTCCAGGTCATAAAAAGTGTTAATAAAATAAAAACACACATAATTTTTTGATCTAAAGATATTCACATAATCTATTTTACCATTTTGTTTCTAACTGGCCACATTGATATTAAGTGTAAGGTTAGTGTAGTATGGCTGCTATTAAGCAATTTTCACCATTTTGAGGTCTGTAGGTGATAAAATGTGACAGAGTGATCAAATACGAAATTAAATTAAAGTTCATTGGACGGCCCTCCTCCTAGAAATTCTCGAGAGGCAGGCTGGCATTAAAATTATTCATATTTCTCACCCTATTTATTTTTATTTTAATACAATTTAAAGTTATAAAAATGTGATAAACATGTTTGATAGAAATTAAAATCCAAATTTTAATCTAAATCAAAGTCAACAGATAATTTTAACCACACATTTCATGGGATTCACAACTTTTCAATCATATACTTCATCAAATTTTATCAAAATCTACTAAAAATATGATTTTAATCCCCACCAAACAGTGACAAAAATAAGACTCGAGGCCAAGGGTTCAATAAAATTTGGAAAAAAAATACACAACTACCAACCGTTAAAGAACACTTTCGAATTTGACAAACTTGTGGAATTCTTTTCAAAAAATCAAGTGGTATTAATTAAATATATTTTATTAATTAAATAAGTTAAGGTCACAATAACATACAATTTATGGTCACAATTACATATTAGTCACAATTTCAGAATATCACAGTTACAAATCACAAATTTTATAGGTCACAACTTATATATCAGTTCAAATTATGAAATTAATAGATTGCGACTTATAGCTTTTTTGTCTCCCATTATTGGAAGAAAAATGGAGTAATGAAAAGTATTTTTTAGAGAATGTGTGGTAGAAATTTAAAATAACTTTATTGGTTTATGTGTAGAATATGTTATTGGGTGAACGCGTGGTGGAGAATCTTACTGTAGTAAATAATGTTTTAGATTAATGGTAGACAAATATGGGCTAATTTATCGCTACAAATGATCAAATTTGTGATTTACGAGTAATTTATCAGTCATAATTTGTCAAATTAATTTATCACAACGTATTTCTCGATCATAATTGTCAAATTAACTAGTCACAATTACACAATTAAATGGTCACATATTATCCTTCATCTCCCTACCTTACACTATCCCGTTCCACCATCGTCGGCACCACCCCAAACACGCCACCTCATCAGATCCATAACCCACAACCACTACAATCTATCACCCCCACCTCCGACACACCACCACCACCACCACAAATCGCACCAACAATCACCATTTCTCCTACACCTGATCCCAAATCAATTGCACCAACATCACCACACTGCACCAACACAACAACCGCAACCAACTATCATAGATCGCACCAGCAATCACCACCATCATTTGCAACCATCCGCAGATCCACTGCACCACCATCACCACACTGCATCAGCACTAGCATCGCACCATTAGTACAATTGCACACACCACCACAATATATTGCACCAACCATTACCACCACCACACCATACTAGCACCATCACTGCACACACTACTGCATTACCACTGCACATACAACAAGCCACCATCCTATAATTAGAAGAAGAGAGAAACAAAAAAGTAGTTGGGACAAGGACATGGAGAGAAAAAAACAGTTGGCGTCCCCAAATTGTAAGCGACGGATCAGTGTTATATCAAAAAATGTAGAGGAAAGCTGTCAACAACAAGGCCGGCGAGGTGGAATAATGCGGTTGAGCGTACGCACGACCGTGCTTAGTTGCCGTGAAACGATCGATGCCAGAGAAGTGAGGAAGGTGCCGATGATGAAGGAAGTGGATGAAACTTTGATCTTTTCTTTTGTTCAAAAATGAATTAAGATTAGGGTGGGTTGTGGCGTGGTGTGGAATCGAGTTGGGTGGGTGGATGGAAATTTTTGAAAGAGAAAATTTTGTACGTAGTTGTTGAAATGAGAAGTTGAAAAGTATGTGTGGGGTAATTTCCCCAAAAATATTTTGCCATCCTTGTATCGTCTTCCACAATTTTCAGTTTTTTATGAAATATTGAGTACTTATTTGGTTTAGCAAAAAATTATATTTTTATTAGATTTTGATAAAAAATGATGAAATATGTGGTTGAAAAGTTTGATAAAAATTGTAAATCTCATTAAATATGATTAAAATTAATGGTTGACTTTGGCTTAAATTTTATCAACTTTGTAAGCCACGCCAAGTGGAGGCTAAATAAAGTATGTATTTTCCTTTTAAATCTCTTTACTAATCTATTTATCATCAATTCCAAACACAAAAATAAAAATAAAAAATCACATTTCGGTCTCTGTGTCCGGGTGAAAGCCTTGATGCTCACCTTTTTACGGGAAACTTTTTGACTATCTATCTACCTTCAAAGCCAAAAAACAAAAGGCCAAAACTTCAAACCCAATAAAGACCGTGTAACGCTCCAAATTTAAAACTAATTTTAATGTTTGTAATAAATTTTACTATCAAAATATTTGAAACAATAAAATAACAAGCTTAGATTTCATTCTTACAATGATTTTCAACTAGTTT
>CAIGRK010415883.1:0-11518 GCA_903798315.1 Fraxinus greggii | reverse complement strand
TTGTTTGAAGAGAAATTTTTCTCGAGAGTTAACACAACCAACCGTAAGACAAATAAAACATGAATTATTCAAAACATTTAAATCTAAAAGAAGATGAAATTGATATTTACGTCGATTTGAAGTCGGAGCCAAATATGAACTATCGAAGATTGAACTTGAAATGTACTCAGACTGAATGTGGGTTATCAGTCGTGAGGTGGAGAAGTGGTTACTGTGGGTGAAAAGTATTCAAATTCGAATGGACGTGTACATCTTCTTCCCCATTCTGTGTGAAATGGGTTTGGAAAGTAGGTTTGCAAAATGGGGCATACACACAAAATTGGGGAATGGGTTTAGAAAGTGGGGATGCGTAAGGATGGGTTGGTTTGTTGTGATATTTTTTTCTCTTTTTGTACTATTTTTCATCTAGTTAAATCAGTTTTAATTAAGGACATACAAGGTATTTAAATTTTTTAGAGGGACAAAAAAGTCCAAAAGTGACATTATCATTAAAATGTGACAATTTCGACAATGTCATTCTAAAAAATGACATGGGGGTGCAATTTCCTCTTTGTTGTCAAACACTTTGTGCTCTTCACCTATTTTCCTATTATTATTCTCAATTTCATCCTCATTTTTTTTGTGGATTTTTGTATTTAGATCTTGATTTACATACTCAAAATAAACAGAAGATTGTTTGCTAACAACCGAATCACTTACAATAGAACTTGCCTTTCTTTTCTTCCTTTTCTGCTAGCAATTCCGCACCATTAATACCCGAACTCGCTTTCCCTTTCTTCTTCATGCCTTCAAATGTTTCTGCAAATTTTGAAACACTGAAAATACAATTCCCATTGTCTTTCTGTCATGGGATCGTGACTAATGAACTGTTGGCCACAGAAAAAGTATCAAAAGTGAAGCCCTCGTTGGCCGCTGCGTTCACTTTTCGATCGCTGCAATGTGGGCTTCAAAGTGAAGGCTGATTACTGTTTGAATTGTGAAGATTTGGATCCTCCATTAAGTCTTGAACTCTAACTGCTAAAGCACTGAGTTGTTTGTACAGCGGCATGCTTCTCATGGAACTGTCGAGAAGTGCCACGCCAATGTTCAATATTCTTTGTGGACGCCCTCGTGGACAAATCCGAATTTTTTGTGTTGTGGGGTCACAAATTAAAATGAATTTTTTTAAAAAAATTATATTATTAATGAAAATAGGTTCATACCCATCTTGATACTTTGAAAACGTCATATAACTACATTATTGTCAAATGGATTTTGTTACATGTATAATTTTGTTTATCATCTCGTTGACAGATGCTGAGCTAGTAGCGAGTAAATCAAATTGAATGTAGGAAGTAAATGAATTGAAATAAAATTTAATTGTAACGCAAATATAATTTGTAAGTAATTCAAATTATATTTAATCCATAATGATCCTAAAAGTTTTGATATCATATTTCATAAAAACATTTCTAGTAGAATTATGTAAATTGTAATGAGAAATTTATCGTGCAAAAATAATAAATGTTAATGAAATTATTTTAAAGAAAAGAAGAGTTAGACACTCTTTTTAAGACGTATGTTTGACACATGTTAAACTATTTTCAATATCTGTCTGGGCCATTCAATATGACTACGGAGTAGTTCTCGAAAAGAGCTTCTAGTTGACGTAGGTGATTTTGGAGATTTGGCTAGCGTATGATCGCCGGTGAATTTTTTAAGTTAGCAAATTCTCCAAATACAAATTTGGAATGACCTACTTTGACGTACCGTAACTTTTGTTATGGCTAGAGGTGGCAAACAGGCCGAGTGGCTCATCTGCTCGGCCGCTCGGCTCGTCAAAATACAGCATGTGAGGATGAGCCCGAACCCGAGCCAAGCAGGCTGGCTCTCTAGGCGAGCTAAGCCTACTCGACTCGTCAAAAAACGAGCAGCTCGTGGGCTCGTCTAAGTTGAACGTTAATTTTTTAAAAAAGGTTTATCTTAATAAAAAATATTTCACTAGCTCGCGAGCCGAAACTCTGCTCGACCCACAAGTAACGAGCCGAGCAAACGAGCCACGAGCTCGGCTCGTGACGAGCACGAGCCGAGCTCGTGTGCATACGGGCCGAGCCAAGCCATCACTATTTACGGTTGGCAATTCCGCATGCCATTAACGAGCAAAAAACTAGGTCATGAGCAATTCGAAATGATATTAATAATGCAGTATTTCGACTTTATTTCACATCCCTTAAGTAGGCCGTGTAAAGACAATTACAAGTTTTTTCACATTATATATAAATTTGAAAAAAGCTTTATCTTTGTTATAAAGGGCTCAAAACAACTATGGATTTATTGGAGAAAAAAAAAATTAAAAACATTTGTGGGGTCACTTGACCCCACATGAACCCATGTGGGTCCATTCATGGATGCCCTGATGGACGACGAACCTGAAGCATGCATGCAAGCAATCTTGCTATAGAAGTTGGGAAAAAGGCATAGAAGGCTAATTTTGGCATAATTTTGAGTGAGACCCATTCATTCATTTTAGAAAATCAAAGTTGATTCCTATTGTTCTCCTTGAGAACATCAAAATTATATACTCTCTTGTCAAAAATAATTTTCAAGTGAATGAGAAAGTGAAGTTCAAATTGATGAATTGGAAGATGTTTGTATTGGAGAGAACTAATTTAGATTTGTCCCATATAAGAAATTTACAAAGGCGAAGACCACTTTAAATATGGCTAAAGTTCGGAAATGTGTAATCATGTGTAGTATAGACACTCTCTCCACGTGCGCTTGTAGGTGGTGCAAATCATAAACCGAATCAAAGTTCCGAACCTTTAACTTGTTTGTGTATGCAATCCAATTCCTCCAATCTGAAACACATGAAATTTCTCTCATTCTCTCAATACATTGCTACTTCCAGTTTCCGTCCAAAAGTCTTGGTGGTCTGTTTTAAGGATAATGTGTAATACACTGGCCTCGGTTTGCAAATGGGTTCCCTTTAATGATTATATATTTATGCAATTTCCTTTCTGGAATTATTCCATTATTATATTCTACTATATTTTGTAACAATAGAAAGTGTGACATAGTTTAGTTTAATTTTATATTGACCATGAGAATAAAATTCTTAATTATTACGTGTGATAATATAAGTTCGATGCCTAAGTTTAGAATTATAGTGTAATACAACTTATATTTTAATCATGAATAAACTGTTTCACAACCAATAAATGAGGGTTGACTTCTTTTACAAAAAAGTTATATTGTTGACTATTTCATCATTAGGGTTTGCGATTTGTCTTTATCGCAAAGATGTTTTAATGATGATACTAATACACTTAGAGTGTATATTATCGTACAAAAAAATAAATTTCATTTGATCATCCAGTTTTTCATTTAAATTTCTTGACAGGGTTTGTATTTAATAGTTCTTTGACTAATGAGTGATATCAATTTGATTGATCAAATATCTCGATAAGTTGAGAGATTGAGAATGAGCGAAGTAAAATTTACGAATTCACAAAATTGTTGTCCTCAAAATTGGTCAAATAATTACTTCAACAATTTGTGTTGAACGATAATAAATTCGAGCTTAGTGTTTAACGACCCTAAACTTCGATTTTTTTGAATTGATTTACAGAATCGTTGAAAAAAAATGTAAATTAAATTAGTAAGAATAATTAGAGGGGCAAAATAGTCATTTACGCTCGTACTAGTTATTAGATCTTGGATGGGTATGAAATACATATAAGGCTGGTTAGAGAAAAAAATTACAGATATATTTTAGCTTCTGTGATATGTTTCGAGAATGCAATCTTTTTGCCTTTAATGGAAATACAAAGACTAATAATTGAGTGGTCTAAGGTCGACTAGACATGATCTAATTATTGAAGCTTAGAATATGTGTAAATTTCAATAATAACAGATGAAATATCTCGTCGAAGAAATTACTCATCAACCCGAAAAACAAATTTGTCATTCCATGTAGGATTGATATGGCCTTTGGTATCAATACTCGAAGAAAGTTTTTTATTGGAATGCACCCATGCTCGCTTAAGTTTTCATTTTCCTTGAAACATGCTCCAAATCTTGGGCAGAAATGTTGTTTAATTCCAAATGTTGGAAATGTTTTAAGATTGCCATGTTGAGGTCGTGGTACTGTGTTATGGTGGCGGAATAGGACAGAGAAAGGACCGTACGCTCACTGCTCGGGACGAGGAAAAGGCTGGAATCATCTGGAAGAGGTACTGATCAGAATGGGGAAGGACAAGATGGCATCTGTAGACCACATGAAATGTATAGGAGAACAAGATCTATGTTGTATTGATCAATTTGTAAAGAATAAGTTGGTGGAATGCCTTTCTTTCATATATATTTTCATATGTTGTGTGGTGAGGAGGTTGGATGTCATGTGCATGTGTAATGCACTGTTGTGTCAAATTTTCTGTCCAAACTTTTTGTCAATTTTCAGAAATAGGTCATACAAATGAGTTATATAACATATAATTCGTGCATGTTTGACAAAGTTTACTTTATCCACGCATTTTATATGATTGATAATTTACTACCCACTTATTATCCGTATTATACTATAAGATCCCATAATTTATAAGCACTACCAAATATGAAAATTCCAACACATCCATGTACATAGATGTTGCACCTTACGTTAATATTTAAATTTTTTTTTTAATCTGCAACATTATTAGAAAGCGAGTTTTACCAAATTCACTAAAATAAAACACAACAAGTAAGAATCGCCCTCAAATATTTATTTAGAGAAATTAGAACTCAAATCTAGGAGGGCAAAATGATATGTCCAAGACATGCCTCGTTTCATTGGGGAATTGGAGCGGGGACATGGAGCATAGTCACAACTTCGAATCTTATTTGATATTTTTTGTTTTTAAATTTAAGTTGTCTTTTAAAAAATATAATATTGAGAAAATAATGTCAGAAATGATTATTAGAATATGCCGTCTTTAANGGGACATGGAGCATAGTCACAACTTCGAATCTTATTTGATATTTTTTGTTTTTAAATTTAAGTTGTCTTTTAAAAAATATAATATTGAGAAAATAATGTCAGAAATGATTATTAGAATATGCCGTCTTTAAGTCAGTTCCAGCTCAAGCTTCAGCCTTTAGGCATCAGCCGGTTGCAGCTAAAGCTTCAACACAGCACTTGGGCACCAAAATTAGTTTTTAAGTAGTTAGGATTTGTTACTTTTGTTATAGCTGTATTCCCGCCTATTTTTTCATTGTTTTGGTTTGTATTTACACCGTGTAAGACACTTCCTTTTCATAATTAGCAAGTATAATTCTCATTCTTCAATTCTCACTCTCTTTACAATATGGTATTAGAGAACTGGGTATTCACCAATTCCGGTTGAGCGGTGTTACTAATTTCAATCCGAATTTGTAAATCTATTCTGCACCTAAATTCTTCAGGCTATGGAAGGTAACATTCCAAATAGCTTAACATTACTAGTGAGCTGTTCAGCTACTGATGATGGATCCAATCCATTTTTTCTTCATCATTCGGAGTCTTGTCCTAGTTTTACAGCAGTTGATTGGGGATAATTATAGTCGATGATGATTGCTCTGTCTGTGAAAAATAAATTGGGGTTTATCAATGGAACTATCATGTGACCTGAAGATAATCAAGAGCGATTGAATTTGTGGTTTCGCAACAATAACATTGTGACTTCCTGGATTCTGAATTTGGTATCTAAGGAAATTTTTGCTAGTAATCTATACTCAAAATTTGCTTATGAGATAAGGAATGATTTAAAGGAACCATATCAGTAGCGAAATGGTCCAAGAATATATCAGCTGAGACGGGAATTATTGAATATTAATCAAGGAGATTCATCCGTCAGTACTTATTTTACCAAATTAAATACAATTTGGGAGAAGCTTACTAATTACAAACCTGCTTGTACATGTGGCAAATGTGTATGTGGAGGAGGCAAGAAGCTGAATGAATATCATCAGATGGAGTTTGTGATGTCGTTTTTAATGGGGTTACATGAGTCTTATTCTCAAACTGGAGGACACTTGTTGTTAATGGATCATATTCCCCCTATTAACAAGGTTTTTGCATTGGTAGCTCAAGTAGAAAATCAGAGGAAGATAAGTGTGATGAGTGATGCAGCAGGAGTGACTAGTTCAGTGATTAATCAGGTTTCTGAGCCTAATGTCGTTACAGATCAAAAACAGAACAATGATGGAAATATGGATGGTTTTATGCAGACATTGAATCCTACACAATATCAGCAATTGATGAACGTTCTGAGTGATCATCTTAAGGCTACTAAAATATATTCAGAGAGTTCAGGTAAGGCATCAGGTACCTGCTTCTCACTTTCATTAATCCTACCATCAATTCATCTAAATGTTGGGTAGTAAACTCCGGAGCTACAAGTCATATATGCTTACATCAATCATCTTTTTGAAGCATGAGACATATTGAGAATGTGTATGTTACACTCCGAAATGATATATGAGTTCATGTGAGATCCATTGGAAATGTGAAAATCTCATCTGATTTGATGCTTCTTGATGTTTTATATGTTCACCAATTCAAATTTAATCTTTTATCAGTCAGCACATTAACAACGAACTCATCTATATTTGTCAAATTCCTTTCTAATTCGTGCATGATTCAGGACCTGATCACTTTGAAGATGATTGGCAAGGGTGAAAGGAAGGCTAATCTTTAGATAATTGATTCCAGTTTGTTTGTTAACAATAATATTTGTCAAATTTCATGTTCTATGTCAAACAATGTGACTAGTCATATATGGCACAATAGGCTTGGGCACTTGTCTCTTCAGAAGTTAAAATTACTGAAAGATCAATAGCATTTGGATTGTATTAAATATGATGTTTTAGCTCCTTGTTCTATTTGTCCTTTGGCAAAGCAAAGGAGGCTCTCATTTGTATCGAATAACCACTTGTCTAAGAGTACTTTTGATATGGTCCATTGTGATGTCTGGGGGCCATATCATGCTCCTACCTACGCTGATAACAGATTTTTCCTTACATTGGTTGATGATTGCACAAGATTTACTTAGACATATTTGATGAAACACAAATTAGATGCAAAGCTTCTCGTTCCCAAATTCTTTGCCCTCATCGAAAATCAATTCAACAAAGTTATTAAAACCGCTCGATCTAACAATGCTCAGGAATTAAAATTCACCGAATTCTTTGAAACTATAGGCGTTATACATCAGTTCTCTTGCGTTGAAAGACCAGAGCAAAATTCAGTTGTTGAGAGAAAACATCAACACCTCCTTAATGTAGCACGAGCATTATATTTCCAATTAAGAGTGCCTATTCAGTCTTGGGGTGATTGTATACCCAAAGCCAGTTTTGTAATTAACAGAACTCCAGCTCCAATTTTGAAGAATATGACTCCATTTTCTTTGTTGTTTGGAACACCTGTTGATTACAATTCAATCAAGGTTTTTGGAAGCCTTTGCTTTGCGTCCACATTTCCCTCTCATAGAAACAAGTTTCATCCTAGAGCCAGTGCTTGCGTTTTTGTTGGTTACACTCCTGGTATTAAAGGGTATAAACTCTATAATATCATCTTAAAATCCTTTCTTACCTCCAGAGATGTGGTCTTCCATGAGTTATACTTTCCTTTTCATTTCATACGGTCTAAATCAGATTTGCTTGATCCTTTTCCTGATGTGGTATTACCAAACGTTTTACCTGATTCAATTACTAGATGTCCAGCCTCTAATTCACAAAGTCCACCACCTCTTCTAAAAAACAATAACTCATTTGAGCATCCTGCTTCTTCTAATGATGAACCAACTTCAGCCTCTTCTAATCATACTCAAAGTTTCCAAATTCAGGAACCTGTTTCATCTTCTGATTACAATCAAAGTAAAGATCACATTTCAGATTCTATTCAACTTCTGCCTATGCCTAGAAGAACAAATAGGGTGAGTCAACCCCATTTATATCTTCGTGAATTTCATTGCAATCTTCTAGAAAATCAACATCATCCTGTTAATAACTTAGTTTACCCTCTATCTGATTACATTTCCTATCAATCCTTTTCCCAGTCTCATAAAAACTTTCTCCTTGATGTGAATACTGAACCTCAGTACTACCATCAAGCTATTACTTCTGATCACTAGAGAAAAGCCATGGCTGGTCTATAACAAATTTGCCCAAAGGAAAACATTCGGTTGGATAAGATGGGTGTATAAGATCAAATATGCATCTGATGGGAGTATAGACAGGTATAAAGCGAGGTTGGTAGCCAAGGGTTATACACAGCAGGATGGAGTAGTTTTCATAGACACCTTTTCATCAGTAACTAAACTAGTTATAGTCAAGACATTGCTGGCCATTGCAATTGTAAATAAGTGGCATCTTGTTTAGTTAGAAGTGAATAATGCCTTTTTAAATGAGGATTTGATTGAAGAAATCTATATAGATTTGCCCCCTGGGTACTCTAATCTGTCTACTAGGGGCTTCACTGACGGCAAACCAGTTTGTAGGCTGCATAAATCAATTTATGGACTAAGGCAGGCTTCGAGGCAGTGGTTCTCTAAGTTCTCTCATGCCCTTATAACTCATGGTTTTCATCAATCTAAACCTAACTATTCATTGTTTACCATGGGATCAGGTAATTCATTTGTTACCCTGCTGGTGTATGTTGATGATATCATCATCTCCAGTTCAAGTCTTGATGTCATCGCCAAGTTAAAATCATTTCTACATAGTCAATTCAAACTTAAAGATTTGGGAAAGTTGAAATACTTCCTTGGCTTGGAGATAGCGAGATCAACTAAGGGAATATGTTTGTCACAACAAAATTATGCTTTGCAGTTATTGGAAGACACTGGTTTCCTAGCCTGTAAACCAGCAAATCTGCCCATAGATCCTAGAATCCGTTTGTATGTTCCACGTATAGGAGATTGAAAGTAAACCAGTAATTGATACCAGCAAATAGCCAATCGATTCTAGAAAGTATGTGACAGGTTTTTGTATGTTCCTTTGTGAATCCCTCATCTCTTGGAAAGCTAAAAAGCAGCAAACCATCTCACGGTCCTCTGCAAAAGCAGAGTATAGGGCATTGGTAGCCACTGCTAGTGAGTTAGTTTGGATACATCAATTGCTTATCGATTTACAGGTTACTACATCCACCCCAGCTTTGGTTTTTTGTGACAATCAAGCTGCAATCCACATTGTTAGTAACCCTATCTTTCATGAAAGAACAAAACATATTGAGATCGATTGCCATTTTGTTCATGATAAAATTACGGATGGATTAATCAAACTTTTGCCTGTTAAGTCTCAGCACCAATTGGCAGATGTGTTTACTAAAGCTTTGCCTGCATCTCTTTTCTTCCCTTTTAAGTCCAAGATGGCTATTGTAAATCTACATAGTCCATCTTGTGAGGGGAGATATTAGAATATGTCAGCTTCAAGTCAGTTGCAGCTCAAGCTTCAGCCTTCAGTCGTCAGCCGGTTGCAGCTTAAGCTTAAACACAGCACTTGGCGCCAAAATTAGTTTTTAATTAGCTAGGATTTGTTACTTTTGTTACAGCTGTATTCCCACCTATTTTTTCATTGTTTTGGTTTGTATCTATACCGTGTAAGACACTTCATTTTCATAATTAGAAAGTATTATTCTCATTCTTCAATTCTCGCTCTTTCCAATAATGATGGTATTTTAATCTATGCCTCATTCCTATCCCGCCTCCTGAAAATCTCTTACGGATGGGAACGGGCCGTCCAACTCCGTCATGCAATATTGTCGTCCCTTGCCAAATCTAGTAACTTGAAATTTCAATCATTAAAAATATAAAATATAAATAAAGTTCAAATTTTGTAGTATTCACATATTATAATCACTAAAATATTAATTTAATCACTTTTCAACATATATGTTTGAAAAATCTTAACTTTATTTTAATTTTGTCAAACATATTTTTATCCACGTATTTTATAGGATCCACAACTTACTACCGAAACACTTGAAACAATACCTAATCAGCACAATTCTAATTCTTTTTCTGGTTTTCCCCTTTCTTTAAAGCATTTGATATCTTTATTAAAAATAATAATCAATTGAGTTTCCTTTTGGGTGTATTCAAATAAAAAAGGTATATATATAATTTCACAAGCTAATGTTTATTATCCATAAATACGAATTGAAGCAGGGACATGGAGCATGGTCTCAACTTCGAATCTTGTGTTTGGTGGATATTATTGAGGAAATGATATATTTTAAATAGTGATATGATGAGAAATGTGTGGTTAAAAAGTAAGAAAAAGTTATTGATGCGATGAAAAATATTATTTTTATTAAAAAAATAATAATAATCAAATGAGTTGAATAATTGTTTTTAATTGAACATACAAATAATTATAGTCACTAGAGTGATTATCTCATTTTTATTTGGTCATTCATTTCTAATTTAATCATTGTTTGGTTGCCTTTAATTAATTAATTTAACTTTAATTTATTCTCAAACTCATTTTCAACCATATATTCACACGATAAAATATTCTATATGTAAATTTAAAATTTTTCTTTATTTTTTAACTACACATTCTCCTAAAAATACGCGCACGCACGCGTCCACGTACATACATACATATATATATATATGGCCCCAATTATTTGCGATTATAATTTTTGGAATATTATTTTTTTGAAAAATATATAGTTAAAAAATAATAATTTTTTTTTGTTTTAAGTCTAATATTATTTTATTAGAGAATGATAAGAAGTGAGAGAAAAATGGATTATAATTTAATATGGGCAATTTTAAATTGGTCACTTCATTTCTAGTAATTTGCTCCTACTAAGGGTTTTACTCACTTCACTAGTATAAACATATCATGGGCGTCAAGCGTCAAGTTTGGGTTGTTTCAATTGGAATAAATATGAAAGAATTTCGAAAAATAAAAAATAAAAAATGAAGAGTGGCTATATCATATATAACTCTTTTGTTACGTCATTTCCTAATTGACAAAAGATCTCAATTCTTGGCTTATGGCTGCACTTATGTTTTTCCATTTTTTTAATCGTATTCTTATCCTAATCTTTTATTGTTTTGAAAATATGATCTCTGATGATAGTTTTTTCTGAAGAAAAAATATTTTGTCACACTTTTGTATTAGTTTTTGCATATTTAAAAATATGAAAAACAAGTAACTCTTTATGTTCCGTACTAATAAACGTTGACAGACAATTGTTATCAATGACATAATGTTCTAATTAATAAAAAGTTTAAAATAAAAATATGACAATCAAAAGGTGCTCAAATGGCAGACAAGATTTATCTCCTAGATTCTTCAATCAAATTCAATTTGGTTTCAAGTCCGGAGTTTCAGCTATAAATGAAGGCATAAGGCAATGAAACTCTTCAAGTGTAATAGAGCGGGAGATAGTACACTTCAAAAAAGTTTTTGAATTATCTTTGTAATTTTCAAAGATTTTTTTAAAAATCCTTTCGATTGTAACTTTGAATTTCGAATTTCAATTTGAAAATTCAAAATTATTAAATCAATA
>CAIGRK010415804.1:0-14845 GCA_903798315.1 Fraxinus greggii | reverse complement strand
TGGGGGGGGTTTGGGTGGGATTTTTTTTTTTTTTTTTTTTTTTTTGCGTCTACAAAAATTGGAAATGTTAGGGATCGCGACTGCAATTTTCCAAAAATATTATAACATTATTGTGCATGTTTAGAACTTTTTTTGAGCATATGATTCTTGATGAATTTAGGGACAAAATAAAGTATTGGATTCAAAACTAAGACGTTTCTCTATGAAAAGTGAATCACAAATGCTTTAGTCGCCCCTACTAAGTTATTGTAGGACTTTGAAAACTCTTTCAACTCCAAACAGCCCTTTTATGATGACAATTGAATAACAAAGTGGGAAGTCTTCTGTTTTCTTGACCCAACTGGTTTCAAAGATGGGCTTATTATTAGAATCGTTTCAAAGTTTTGGATTGGTTAAATACAACGGAAGTCAGGGAAGAAGTTGAAGGTGGTCATCATTTCCTTTGTTCAGTCGGTTCCTGCAGGGCCCTGATACAGATCCGAATGAGGTGGAGAAGATACGGAATGCAACAAGAACTGGGAAAAGCNTTCTTGACCCAACTGGTTTCAAAGATGGGCTTATTATTAGAATCGTTTCAAAGTTTTGGATTGGTTAAATACAACGGAAGTCAGGGAAGAAGTTGAAGGTGGTCATCATTTCCTTTGTTCAGTCGGTTCCTGCAGGGCCCTGATACAGATCCGAATGAGGTGGAGAAGATACGGAATGCAACAAGAACTGGGAAAAGCTATTGTGGGAGGCTTCTCAACTACAAGAAGGACGGTACCCCTTTCTGGAATTTGCTGACAGTCACTCCGGTCAAAGATAACAATGGACGAACCATAAAATTTATTGGGTAAAATTTCCCTTCATTGCTGCTTTCTGACTGCAGGTTAAAAATTTCTCTCGTAATGACAAACTCAGCACTTTTTGGCAGCATGCAGGTTGAGGTAAGCAAATACACAGAAGGGGTAAATGACAAAGCACTACGACCAAATGGATTATCCAAGTCATTAATTCGCTATGATGGTAAGTAGTTCAAGTTGACACTTCTCAAAACTAACTAAATTGTTTTTTGAAATTTTATTCATTTTTTGTCTTAGCTCGTCAGAAGGAAAAGGCTTTTGGATCCATTACGGAGGTCGTACAAACTGTTAACAATCCACAATCTCACATGAAATCTCTGAGTCATGACACCACTGCCGAGCATGCAAAAGACAAGTTAAATCTAGATTATATGCTCCCTGGACCAGCTGAAATGGGTAATACAGGTACACCTGGACG
This sequence comes from Fraxinus greggii, assembly GCA_903798315.1. Lineage (NCBI taxonomy): Eukaryota > Viridiplantae > Streptophyta > Magnoliopsida > Lamiales > Oleaceae > Fraxinus > Fraxinus greggii. The sequence continues at coordinate 13,585 of CAIGRK010415804.1, read as the reverse complement.
AAAAATATCTCAACGGGATTCAAGAAAGGACTTGCATAGTAAGAGTACTCGTCAGGGTACTGGCAGCAGGTCTAACAAATCTGGACGCAATTCCTTGATGGGGTCAGTCCTTTTTGCTTTACATTTTCCACTTCTGCAATTTATGCATTACTGTCCTACATAGCTGGTAACTATCTTTCAAAGGTGAGGGATTGTACAAGAAACTCCACTCAATCCAAAGGGAAAACAAACTTGATTGCCAATGATGGCATCTGTCTATTACATAGCATTCAGTCTTGCTAAAACAATCTTTCAATGGCAGCATCTGTCTATTGCATAGCATTCAGTCTTGCTAAAACAATACTTCAATTTTCTGCAGTTTCAAAGGGAGGTCTGCAAGTATGCAAGAAAATGAACCAAGAATCGAGCCAGAGATTTTGATGACAAAAGACGTAGAACGAACAGACAGCTGGGACCATGCTGAAAGAGAAAGGGATATACGTCAAGGCATTGACCTGGCAACAACACTGGAACGCATTGAAAAAAATTTTGTGATATCAGACCCTAGACTTCCTGATTGCCCAATTGTAAGATCATTTCTACCTATCCAAGTTTCAGTACAATCTTCTGTTCATGTTGACATTGTTTTTCAGAAAATTGTTACTTTTTTCCATGCAAAATCTGAAAATATTCAACCAACCTTTAAAAAATTCAGCTTTATGTTTTATGTTTGATATGGTTTACCAACGTGGCTAAGAGAAGCGTGTTATTCCTTTTTCTTTCTTGTATCACTCTTTTGGAGATATCTTGCTCCGGATACATAAGAATGTGGCTTTTAACTTGCAGATATTTGCATCTGATAGCTTTCTTGAACTGACGGAGTATACACGTGAAGAAATTTTGGGAAGGAACTGCAGGTATGAAAGTTACTGCTTTGTGAAACTTCTATCTTAAATGCTGTTTTTCCCTAACCCTCACGCAAGATGTCCTTTTTGTGGAACTTTCCTTGTTTTGGGCTTGTCATAGAAACACATTGTTTCCTTATATAGTTGAGATAATTCCAGGTTTCTTCAGGGACCTGAAACAGATCAAGCAACTGTTTCAAAGATAAGAGATGCCATCAGAGAGCAAAGAGAAATTACTGTTCAGTTAATTAATTATACTAAGAGTGGTACAGTATAACATTCAATATTCTGTGGATAAAAGTCAACGTTTACTATGCACTTGGACTTATACTTCTTTATGTAAATAAAAAAATGTAGGCAAGAAATTCTGGAACTTATTCCACTTGCAACCTATGCGTGATCAGAAGGTGCCTACCCTTTTCATATCTAGTTTCGTTGTTATTGATGCTAAAGAATTTTTAGTTAATGGATACTGAAATTTTGTTTGTTATCCTTGGGAACATTCTCAGGGGGAACTCCAATACTTCATTGGTGTCCAACTAGATGGAAGTGATAATGTGGAACCACTGAGAAACCGTCTCTCTGAGAACGCAGAGCAAGACAGTGCTAAGCTGGTACATCTTTTGTCATTATCTTTTTTCTTTGCGAAGAACTTGGAGGGAGTTTCAACTGGGATATTATCTTTTTTTTCTAAACACATAATATAAATCAAGTACAAGAAAGGCAAAAGATAAGTACTTGCTGAAGACTTCAGCTAATAAATATATTTGTCCTCTTTGTAATAGTATAAGTTTTAGATGAGGTGGTTTATCAGTGCTACTAAATCCTAAGATAGTACCTAGGCAGAGTGTCAAATGCCCGTATCCCAAAATTTATTTTAAAGAGGAAATATGGAGTTCAAGGAGAGATCTTGCACTTGATCATAAACCAGACAGGTGGGTAACCACCTGCTGCTTGATTTCCCTCTCTATTGAAATCATGGTGAAACATGAGGTTACTAGACCAAATAAAACCTTCTCATTGTAATAATAATTCAAGATATTAAAGAGACTGAAACATTAATCTTTTTTGCATCAATTGGTATCTTAGAATTAGCACCTATAATCACCAACCAAATATTAAGACAGAGTTGACAACTTAACAACGCTTTTGCATTAGCCCCATCTCTCAAGATACCCCACAGCCCAACGGTGGACAACCCTATCATGAGTCAACTCTCTCAAGGAACAGCTGAGTTCTATCTCTAAACACATATTACTTTCAAGCTTGGCTAGTTGAAAGTAATCTATCTAATATATGTATGTTGCCTGCATTTGTAATGCTTTCTAAGACTGACTGAAAGAAAATTGAGCAAAAGCAATGAGTTCCTTAACCATTTCTGCTAAAGGAGACTCACGAAAAAATGGCATGCAAGTCATGTATGGATATTAGGATATCCAACTAAATATACAAACATATCTTCACCAGTGTATCTCGTTTGAAAATAAGTGCAAGTATCTTGCACTAACACGCTTCAGCATTGCTGATAGCAGAATAAAAATCACTGATTCAAGCTCGACCATTTCTATTGGTATGTTTGGTCATTCTTTTGCACAGAAAATGGTGATTTTCCTGTGCCTGTTATCTGCTTCTGTGATTCCCATGTTACGTGGTGTTTTAAATTCAAATACAAGCCAGAAATGGATATAAAGATTTTGAGGATTTTGTATCGCCAGTTTTGTCTCATTACCAAGTTGCAAAATATTTATATAAAGGGAACTCGGAGCTACTAGTTTGATGCTTATATATTGTCGTAAGTCATAGAAGTTTAAGACATGCTATGATAGTCTGAGTTTCTATTTGATACCTAGGTTTCTAGCGGTCCAGGGTTCGTCTCTATCCATTTTTTCTCCCTTCGGGAATGCTGAGCCAATAGATTGATGTTGGTATTCTAGTGTATGTCATAAAAGTTTATGACATAAAGCTAGGGCAGTTTGAGTTTTTATTAGGCACTCAGGATGCTAAGGTTTGAGGATACTCTAACCATTTTTTGTTCCCGTGGTCAAATAAAATTTCCAACTTGACATCAAATATAACTTTAACAGGATTATAGCATTATACATGTAATTACAACAGGAAATATTACTATAACGGGATTTCTCTATGTGAAATGCTTCTGTTCCTTATTAGTGCCACACTGCCACTTGCAGACTACCAAAGAGTTTTATATACGTCAGAATGCCTAATATTGAATTTTTCTGAAATACATTTTGAGAAACTAAAATCCTTAAATTTTGAAGTCTATGGAATAGTTTCTGTTATTAGAAGTTCTCATTTCAAAATCCTCCCATGTGTGTCGCTATATTTCCACCTAAATCACTTAAAATTCAAGATGTCTAATTATCAGTTGAATATTTCTTTTTGCCAGGTCAAAGCTACAGCAGAAAATGTTGATGAGGCTGTTCGAGAACTTCCTGATGCCAACCTGGTAAGGTATTTCTTTCTCTCTATCTGTAAATTCAGATAAAACTGTTAACGTGATTTTTCACTAAAATCAAACTAATCAAATCAATTGTGGAGTGCATAGAAGAAAAGGCAAGGCTTAGATTACAGAAGGACGCGATTTAATTCTATGATTTTCTCCTGAGATCATTGCATTAATACAATAGAAGTGAGTTCTCATTTGAGTTGTCACTAATGTAACTCCATTCTGTTCCACTTTCAGACACCAGAAGACTTGTGGGCTTTACACTCTCAACCTGTATTCCCGAGGCCTCACAAACGAGATAGTACTTCTTGGGCAGCAATAAGAAAGGTATAAACTTGTGAAGTTTGCATATCATTAATAGTTCAATCAATCACGTTTTCAGGTTGTAATTGTTCATATCTAAATAGTCATGCTACATTATTTTGATTTGTGCTGAGATATGTTGTGTTTCATTACTTTTGGCACCAAGGGAAATTGAGAATCTTATGTCACAGTTCCAACTTGCAAGTATTCAAATTTTCAGTTTCTTTTAGATCATTTGAAGATTGAAGTTCATGGTGATTTCTTCATAAATCACGAGACTTTTTCTAGCATGGAAATGTAATTTTGCATTTTTATCTTATTGAGGAATGTTGCTTCTATTATAAGTGGCAATTGGATCATTTACAAAGATAATATGACTTGTACTTGCTTCTGAAGCCTTCTATTTTTTGACTTCATGTTTTTTTTCTTATTTATAGGGAAGCATATCTATTGCAACTTTTGGTTTCGTTTAGAATACGAGTGTAAGTAGGCTGAAGCAAAAAATCAAATAAGAGATATTATCTTGTCCCATGCTGAGATTAGATAGATAGGATCGGAAACACTCCAAGTTTTATATATTTATTCAATAAACTACCCACCAAAAACTACAAGAGACTGTTTATACAGAAAACATAGGCAAAGAAGAACCCTACAACCTGTGTAAGGACGTAAAAGCCCTTAATTTGAAGTTAGAGAATAAAATAACATAAGAAAACAATGACATAAGTTAATGAAAATCAGCTTCTTAGTGTCTTTTGGACTCTATCATTCTCCTTGGATTAGAAAAGGTTCGGCCAGTTTAGTAATTGGTTCTTCAAAGTAGCTTCTGATGTGTCTTGCATAGCAGCATACTTGTCAATATTAAGTAATGATTGTGTTTCTTTTGCTAAGATGTACTAAATGTAAAATATAGTTATATTTGTTATGTCATGCTTCTGTCACATGAATCTTCCATTTGTTTGGAAGCCAGTCTGTTTTTTCAATGTCCAGGAATTGAAGACTCACTGTTGCTTTATGTCAAGAAATGGCAATGTCTTGAAAAAGTTCATTATATTTTTATTTTTAAAATTTTTGGTGCTGATGCAGTAGTATGGAAAATCTTCAATTTCTTCTTTTAAGTACTGAAAGTTTCCGGATATTATTTTTTAAAATTAAACTTAATAGTTTGGCCTCTTCATGCATTTAGGAAATCTAAAGTTCCCTTTCATCCCATGATTTTGGAAATCAATACATATTTGAATATGCAGTTTAAGCAACTACACAGAGTATATTCCTATTTCATATTATTGAATGCACTCACTAATTCGTTTGAAGATTGTAGTTTTAAGGACAACATGGAGAATGACTTCTAACAGAGAAAGATTTGATCATCTTACATTCCGTTACATTTTATCATGCATCTAACAGATTTGTTCTTTACAAAACCTATTTTTATCCAATATAGATCACTGAAGCTGGGGAAAAAATTGGAATCGATCACTTTAAACCAGTACGACCTTTGGGATGTGGAGATACTGGCAGGTATATTAATTTAATGTGACTTACTGATTTTTTAAACTAGGTGGTCCTTTGTTATACACTGGGGACTTCCTACATGTCATTGTCAGGTTGAAGTTATTACCACTATAAAATTGATGAAATAATAAAAAGATTAAACAAAATGGGCAAATTAGACCGCATGGGATATAGGTGATCAGTCAATCAAATTTCTACTAAATGACTTACAATGAAAGGGATGCTCATACTTTTCATTTGAATTGATAATTCTAAACTTGAAAGGTACTTCAGAAAGTTTTTGATTGGTTCTTGATAATGTCCGTTCTCTTAAATTCAAGTCAATAATTTATCTTTTTCTCCTCAGTGAACGTTTTCTCTACCCAGTACATGCATAATTCTAACATTTTTTTATCAATGATATGAAAGGCTATTTCAATTCGTTAGAGCTCAACAAGTAATTTATGACCAAGAACTTTTAAGAATCTTGTGGCAAGAAATGCATAATTTATATTCTTAACATTCTTAAAATGTTTTTTCTTCACTTAGTTTTTATGAAGTTATTCATAAAACACGAAATCATGAAATACAAATGATCATATCTTGCCCATTAATCAGATTTAATGAAGGTACAAATATATCTCAAGACAACATCATATGATCGTCATTAGGACATTTAACTATCTGTTTTAAGTTATTCTATGCTCTCTACCCAAGAAGCATGTTGATTTTCTCAGATTAAATGCTTCTTCAAAAATCATTTTTCTTCATTGAGCCCATGTTTGCTGCAGTGTTCATTTGGTGGAATTAAAAGGTACTGGTCTGCTGTTCGCTATGAAGGCAATGGATAAATCTATTATGCTCAATCGTAACAAGGTATTTAGTGTTTAGTGAATTTTTCATATTCTTCTATCATCTGAGGCATATCTTTATGTTATACTATATTGCTTATAGCATCATAAGAGTGAACTCTTGACAGAAATTGAATAACCATTTTCTGTTGCTTGATTTGCCTACATTTCCTCAGCCTTTTCTCACCACTGTCTACTTTTAACATTAAATTATGTGATTATTAGATGCCAACCAAAAATTTTCTTCTACAGAATAGGGTACTTGTCAGTAACACTAAGAAAGATTAGACTGGTATGTAAAGGATCCTATAAATATTAGTGGCTGTAGTTCCATTTTTTTTCTCTGAAAGATAATATAGCATATCAGCTAGATGAAAAATAAAATTATTGCAATACACGTGTGGAAAAATGATAATAACTAGGTAAGATCGAAATCTGTTTTTACTATTTTTACTAATTAGTAATAAAGGTAGTTCTGTTTGAAAACAATGTGACAGGTGACAAAGATTAGAAATAAAGATATATTTCTACATAATGTACAATAAGTAAATATTTTTGGTTCAAACCCTTCAACTTGCCTGCATCTAATGAAACTGCTGACAACTTCTACTTTCCTGAGGTAGAGTGGCTGCCAAATGTTATCTTCTTGATCACTTGTAATGACAGATTTTTGCATTTCAACCCTTGTTCATTTCTGATTCCGTTCTAATTTCTAAATCTGTCTGTACATAGTCATCTTGACCTAACAAAGTCAAGTCCCTCATTAATTGTGCATGAAATAGAATGATAACATCATTAAGCAATTTGCAGGTTCATCGAGCATGTATTGAAAGAGAAATTATCTCGCTTCTAGACCATCCATTTCTTCCCACCCTCTACACCTCGTTTCAGGTTCTCATTTCTTGTGGTCATCTCATTTTCTATTGTATATTTGTATTGAATATGTTGTTGTGAAGATATCACCGAAATTATGTGCACACAAACTAATTACATCACTTTTCAATTTAATCTACTCAGATTTCGTCGTATTCGGGCATTATTTTTTGGGGGTTATGGTGCCCCCCTTTTGTCTATCGATAACTTTAGTTGTTGACTGATTCTTCAAAGTTCTAGATATACCAGAGGGTTGTAATGTTGGTCCTTGGATCATAAATTAAGTCATATTATTTATTTGGACTCTTTATTAGTATACGGTCTTAATAGCTAAATCTATGTTTCATAGTCTCAATTCCAAAAGAGCAAGGACAACTCAAAATGTATTGATATGCAAAATCATTTAAAATATTCATCGTGTTAGAATAAGTGAGTGCGAATATAGAACTATAATTCTTTTGTATTTTTTAAGTCTTAAAAGTTTGTTATTCAATATATATGATTTTAACCTTGAAAAGTTTCAGAAATTTGAAATCCACAACAAATCCGAAAATAAGCTTCATTGGAAGGTCCATTGTGCAGACCTTTGTTATAACATGTAGCTGATTGACGTGACACACTACATCAGAAAGCCATTACAAGTACATAAATGAATTAACAACTTAATGCAATTGTGTAAACATTAGATGTCTCATTTTAAACATCTTCAGAAACATAGTTTTGATTATACTTGTTCAAATTTCATTTTGGTCTCTTAATGATTTTGTTTTCTTTGGATGAAATAGTCTTCTGTATTCCACTGTGATGCTTCAAAAAGTGTGTGTAATGTAATGCTTGTGACGTGATAGTTGGGAAAAAAGTAATCTTTATGCTGGGATTCCTCTTGTAAAAAGAAGTCGTTATGGGATGTGCATGGAAGTGTATCTGTGCTAGAAAATAAGTTAGAAAAAATGATTAGAAATAACATTTAGTTGGTCACATTGTAATTATTTACTTCGGTAATATTTTTGAGGAAAAAATGATACATGCATTTTCTTAATTAAATTTGAGTCTTGACTAGCGTGTGTTACGATGGACTCAATATTCCATCCTAGTCGAAGAAGCTTGCCTTTGAATATGGTATCTGATTCTTGTCTGACATCTCTTTGTCCTCCCAGACGCCTACACACGTTTGCTTGATAACGGATTTTTGTCCTGGGGGAGAGTTATTTGCAGTGCTTGACAAACAGCCCATGAATATATTTAAGGAGGAATCAGCCAGGTATTTCATTGCAGATCTCTATTAATCTATGTAAAACAAATTCAGTTATCACCTTTATATGTTTGATGACTTATTATTAACCTTAAACCAATATCAACTGTATCCAAGAAACCAGGAGTTTATGCATCCGGTTTCCTTGTGATATTGTAAACGAATTCAGACTCATGATATTATCCACATGCCAAAAACTTCATGGTTTAATTACTATTAAAATAGAAATATCTAAAAACTAAAAGACTAGAATAAGTTTATTCTTATTCTGTTATATATAGTTCTTAGTTTGAATACCTTATCTAGCCGATGCTCCTTTTGATGAACAATCTCCAAGCTATAGATTACTTCATCTTAATAGAAAAGAGAAATAAAGTGCTTAGTTTCAAACTGTGTTAAAATCTGTCAAGTTTAATAAATACCTCTAATGTGGGCATCTCTGAACCTATCACGATAAAAAGAAAAATTAGCAGGTAACAAAATTTGGCTTAAGTTTATATCTCATTAGATCCATCATAATCAAAGTGCTCGGTAGATATTCACTTTCTAGTTTGGTTACCAGTAACTTTTCAATGCTCTCTGTCATATCTTAACAGGTTTTATACAGCAGAGGTTGTCATTGGCTTGGAATATCTTCATTGTTTAGGTATCTTATATAGATGATAACTTTGTAGATAAATTTTCACTTGCCGCAATAAGACTGTTTGCACGAGCATAATTTCATACTTTTTTTTTTCCTTTGAACAATTTTGGAAGCAAACGCTATTTGTTAAGTTCAAGTTCTTGTGTGAATTCTTGCTTCTGGTTATCTTAGAAAAAAACTAAAGATATAAATGAAGTCATTAAAAAGAAAACAAAAAAATCCCATCGACAAAAAATCACTGTATCATATCATCTTTGTTAGTGTTTCAAAACTAGCATACAGAAGCAGTTTAGATGCTGTTATTTAAGTTACTACCATGTAAAATAAACTATTGTTTAGTAGCAGGGAGTTCCATTCTCTCAAATTCAAACCTTAACATTCTTTTGTCGGTTCTCTGTTCTCGCATCACAGGAATAATTTATCGGGACCTGAAACCAGAAAATATTCTACTGCAGAAGGATGGGCACGTTTTATTAACTGACTTTGATCTATCATTTAAGACAGCTTGTGAACCCCAAGTATGCCACAATCTTCTCTCTAGCATATTTTTGCTATACTATATTTAGCCCCTGTTTGAACCACATTATAATTTTCATTCTCATTCTTCTACTTATTTTCAACAACACATTCTTCAATAAAATAATATTTTCCATCACATCAATAACTTTTCCTTCTTTTTCAATCACATATTCACAATCAGANATTAACTGACTTTGATCTATCATTTAAGACAGCTTGTGAACCCCAAGTATGCCACAATCTTCTCTCTAGCATATTTTTGCTATACTATATTTAGCCCCTGTTTGAACCACATTATAATTTTCATTCTCATTCTTCTACTCATTTTCAACAACACATTCTTCAATAAAATAATATTTTCCATCACATCAATAACTTTTCCTTCTTTTTTAATCACATATTCACAATCAGATCACCAAAAAAATGCATTCTTCCATTTTAATGTGCATCAAACATGGGCTTAGATAATTCTGTTTGTTTATACTTCTTTACTTTTGGGATCGAAATCTTTGGGGTTCTATTTTCATGCTTTTTCTGAAATCACTTATGGCCATGTAAACAATGACAAGTTTACAGCATTAAGCTCTTAAAAATTTGATACACTCAAATGGATTCCTGAAAGGCAAAGTAGATGTTTTTATTTTAAATTTAGAACAACCCTCGCCAGTACTGAACTATTTTTAATTCCATTTGCGGGAATTATTTGCCAAGGTTCTCATTCTGTAAAGCAAAATTTCTCTTACTAATTGTAAAAAATATTTTCAATGTTATAGAGGCCTTCTTGCTCTCTTAACGCACAAAATAAAAATAATTTTGGTGTGGTAAACTCTGTGTAATTATGCTTATTAGATTCCAGGATTGATCAATTGTCAATTACTTTTTCCCCCCCTACTAAAATTAACCACATTTTCCTAGGTTTTAAGGCATCCACAGCCAAAGAGAAGAAGATCTAGGAGTCAACCACCTCCTGTTTTCATTGCAGAACCAAATACTCAGTCAAATTCATTTGTTGGAACTGAAGAATACATTGCACCGGTATGGTGTGTTTTAGTTTCTATAGTGATATTTTTGCTCTTCCTAATTACTTATCTAACAAACAAATGTTTAAGACTTTTCAATGGTAGCATCAGGGGCATTGTCTTCTTCAATTAAAATTGAAGATCGGTCAATAAGAACAAGTCCTATAATTCATAAGAGAAGTTTTGGGGGCAAAAATATAAATGAATCGGTCTTATAATCATGCTTGTATAGATGATTTTTATACACTATCCTTAACTTTGATGTACCTTTATGGGATAAATAAGATCATAGCTGAGATCAAATCCTGACACCACCTGGTGAGCTCATAGTTTTAACTAGGAAACCAAACAGTATTTAGTTGAATCAGAGAAAACAGATATTCCTAATAAATTTGATGTTAGCTACATGAATCTATTTTTGCTAGATTTATGAGTTAGTTCAGTGCAGTATGCTTTTCATTTTCTTATTTTTGTCACCTTTTCTGCTTTGAGGGATGTTCTGAGAAATGATTGATGTGCCTTAAGAACAACTGTTGTTTTTTCCCGGAGTTTCTCTGTTTATTTAATTAAAAATTTTTTTTATTATCTATACCATTAGACCGTTACCTGCATATACATAGCTCTTGAAGGTACCTATTACCTACTGGTGGATTCATTTCAGGAAATCATAACTGGCGAGGGACACAGTAGTGCTATTGATTGGTGGGCTCTTGGTAAGTATATATGGAAATAGATTTCTAGATTTAGTTAGCGACTGTATACTTGAATACTCCCCCTTCATCAAATATGTATTACACACTTATATAGCAACTGCATACTTGAAAATTATATTTAAAACAGTGCTCGAAGAGGTTTTTCATTCTTTCTCCCACAGAAAAAATATTTAGAGTTCACAAGATTAGCTATTCTGCATGGCTGCATGTTTCGTTTATACTTAATAATCGCGGATGTAATACGATTTAACTATAGTTTCTTATGTAATACGATTTAACTATAGTTTCTTACTTTTCTGGTCTCACGATCACTTGTATTTGGAATTCAGGCATTTTGTTGTATGAAATGCTTTACGGCCGTACACCATTCAGGGGAAAGAATAGGCAGAAGACATTTTCCAACATCTTGCACAAAGACCTCACCTTCCCAAGTAGCATTCCGGTAAAATCATGCACTCTGACGAGTATATAGTTGGTAAAATAGTGTTGAATTGCTCCCCTTCATTTGGTTTCCTGAACTTTTTCATTTACACACAGTGGTTTCTAAGTTTACTGAATTAAATCAAGTACTTATGGGCCGTCAATCCACTTATTGGCATTGAAGGAAACTGTCAATTTTAATGAGTTAATAACCTCAAAGTAGTTTAAAAATTTAGCTTATTGGTGTCAAATCCGCCTTCATATAAGGAAATTTAATGTGGGAAAAGTCTCACATTGGTCAAGTATAAAAATACTAACCAACATATAACTTAACAGGGCTAACCTTTTAAGATGAAAGGTATCAGAGCTCGTAAAGCTAATACGAGCAATCTGGTCCGTTTTAAGCTAAAACGAGCATTCGGATTCCATGATTGGTGTGTTCAAATGAGTCACCATTTTGCCGGTACATGTTTGTTGAGGGATTGAGCTACTACTCTTAACAAGGTTGACCTTTTAAAATGAAACTCCATGTCTTAATAGTTGGAATGGTATTTTCCAAATCATATAGGATTGAGTACCCTATTGCCAGACCATAAGAGTACAAACATAAAGCTTTTGAAATCATGTGGTAGAAAGCTACCATTTCCACTGAATAATCTCTATGCTGAAGATTATTTTTATGCTTCGAGAAAAATGAAATGAAGCAAAAACTTAATTATGATTCTAAATAAATTTTATTGAAGAATTTAATCTGTACTTTCTGTCTTTTCCTCTTTGTTTTTTTTCCCTGCTTGGTAAATTGAGATTGAGAAAGAGGGGTTGGAGTATTAGTTATTTGCATAGGGTGCCTCAATTTTGCAAATGATAGTGATGGAGAGTAACGAAATCAAACTGGTTGGTGAGATATACCTGCCAAGAAAATTTCAAGTTTGTATGAGCTTAACATTATGGGAAGAATGAAACAGTTCATTTCAGATTCTTCAACCAAGTAATCATAAACTCTTTGTCAGTGGTAGAGGAAAAAAATTGCGAAACTGTTAAGAATCGAGGTTCATCTTAAAAGGTCAACCTTATTAAGAGGAGTAACCCAATTGCATTAAACCCGCTAAAATGTAACATATATTATTCTAGTAGGACTAGAATCAAATTAAAGGAGTGCCACAATGATCAAGCTCTCACTATCCTAAAGAAAGGTTACGATTTCGAATCACCTCTCCATCCCATTTAATTTTGGTAAAAGGTAAAAATTAAAGTATTAAAAATCTTACACAATAAAAGTGGTTTGCAAGGGGATTCGAAACCAGGACCTCCTCTATGAAAATAAGAGCCCTACCCAACTGATCTACAAGAAATGTTTGAAAACAAAACGAATTACCAGGTATATAATATAAAAAGTTTATTCATTGTCCACAAAAAAAAATTGTTCCCGGCAGATCCAGCACGGGCGACCGCCTGGGCTCGTCGGGTGCTGGGTCCGCCCCTGGGTGGCCGACGCTGTTGTGTTTGCAGCTCAAATGTCGGTGGTTGTCATTAGCCAAGGAGAATTGTTCCATGGGTGGCTTAGGGTTGCGGTTGGGTGATTAGATGAATAAAGAAATATGGATATGTTTGGTTAACTTACAGATTTTTTGGTGAAAATCGTCAAAGGTCATTTCTAGCACATTTTTTAAAGGTTTGGGATTGCTGCACATTTTTGAAAGGTTTGGCACCTCCAATGCTTATTTTCCTTTTGTAATTAATAAATGTTAAAAGATCATTTTTCCTTTTACATTTGATCAAGTTGTGGTCGAACGCTAACTTTGGTCAACTAACTAATCCGAAAAACCTTTCGACACACAATTTTGAAAGATTTGAGACTTTTACTGCAATTATCCCTACTTCTATTGTAATACAATGTAAACTATTTCGAGGGATATGTGAAAGAGGATTGCTAAGGTCAAGAATGTCCAAGCCTTTTACAAGAAATTAACAAAAACGAGTCGTTTTGGAAAAGACATCTGCTCTGATATGGGTTCAGCAATAACTAAAATGGCTTGAGCAGACAATGGTGTTAGATATAATACTAGTTGCAAAGCAATAAAGTGCAGAAGTAAAACTTATCCACTGATCGAGTCTCGTGACATCACGATGTCCTAAAGCGAAATTGC
>CAIGRK010415788.1:0-10041 GCA_903798315.1 Fraxinus greggii | reverse complement strand
AACTCTGAAATTTGAAATTTTGAACATAACATCTTAAATTTGAAATTGATAAATTTATGTAATCCTCCCATAAAAAATCCTACAAAAACAAAACTTGGGCCAAAAATTGAGGCCCAATCAAACACAAAACCTCCAGGAGTGATTTGTCTTGCAAAGCAGTGGTCGGGTGGCGCTCGTTGTCGGTGAACGCAAGGTGCAGCTAGGTAACTGGGTAAGGGGTGAACGCAGAAGTGCCGCTGAGTACTTAGGCGCCTAAGCAACCCCTCGCCTAGCTGTGGAAGAATTTTGAACCGCCGACGACTGACTCGAACAAGGCTGAATCGCGGACGCTGAAATCGATTGAGGGTTCCTCCCTGTCTTCTGAGGTTGTGGTTGGTGAGGTGATGGTCGCAGTATACTGGATGTCGATTGGAGAGGTGGAGTCTGCGGTGACTGGTGATGTTAACTGTTGATTGGTGTGGCTGAGTGTGGCTGTCGATTGGATGCGGAAGTGTCTAGGCTTGGGTCAACGGTGTTGCTGTAGTTTTATTGAAAGGTGCCGGTGATGGTGGTTATTTTGTATGTGGATTTGTTAACCGTAATTTTTAGGTTGATGAAGATGGACTGTGAAAAGATTATATAGTGGTCGTGATTGATTTTGCCGTTGTATGGGTTGGGGCGGCGCGTGATGGCTGTAGTTTGGCGTTGTGGTTCAGGCGGCGTGATGGTTGTGTAGGGCCGGTAAAGATTGATGCTTTACCGATTTCTGGGTAAAAGTTGTTCTGTACAGGAGGCAGTGGCTGATTTTTTTTTTTTTTTGTGAGGATGTCGACTGTGTTGCAGTGAGGAGGGCTATGATTTGAAGGTGGTGATTATTGTTTGAGTTGCAGCAATTACGGGATTGCAGTTTGGGGATGGCTTTGAGTTGGGGTATTGTCGTGTGGGATTTTGGCGAATACGGGGATAATTGCGGTGGAGGATGATTGCAGTGGATTTTGGGTGTAGGAATTTAGGCTTTGATACCAAATTTGATGCAGGATGAATTAGAAGAAGTGGAATTGCAAGGGGGAGAGGTTGTAGAAGAAAAGGGGGAAGAAGCCATAAAAGAAAAGGGGAGGAAGAAGAATCGTGGGGAAAATGAGAAGACGTGGCAGCCGCCAATCGTAATTTCATTCAATGATCTTCTCGCAATTATAATGAAAACCTATATAAATAGTAAAAAGAAACCTACTAGTCACGAGTTTTGATCAACCCACAACTACAAGCTCAATAATAATAAAAACATAATTAATAAACAATAAACAATAAAATAGATCGTGATGTCTGCATCAAAAGATCATGCAACTCTTTTACTCGTCGAATTCGAATCATAAAAAATTTGTACATCTAGATTTTACATGTGTAAAATTTGAAGTGTCCAATGTGCAATGTCGAGCCGACATACTTTACTTTTATTGGTCGATTTACACAAATAAAGAGTCCCTATAGTTTAGGCGACCAATCTATTTATAAAAATGGGAGGAATCTCTATACCGTTCGAATCATGTCAAACTCATGTTAAAATATTTTGACCCCTCGAATGTAATGAGTGTATTTGCAGAAATTTAATGAGAATCATCTTCATTTGATCTCATTATTTGTTTAAGTTAAATTAGTGTTCCAATAGAGGAAGCAACAAGGGAGCACCAATCTTGTATTATTGATACTTCAATATTGGATTTAATTTTCTCCACATTACGTCCAGGTTAGGAGGCACATTATTCAAATCCACCGGGGATTATTATAAAAACTTTTTAATTATTGATTACTATTAGTCACATATCCTTATGCCCACACCTTTAGCCATTAACGGGGTCATGTGACCCCACAAACTTTTTTGACCCTTTTTTTTCCAAAAAATTCTGTAGGAGTTATTTTTCAAGTACAAGTTGCTTACGCTCAATAAGTATTCCTTCTGTTAATTTATCTGATTATCCACTTGTTAATGAAATGAATTATCGAGCTTTGGCTTTAGAAAATTTTAAAATATAAATTTAGTGGTGAAGAAATAGAGAGAAAGGAGTTTCAAACATGGAAGAATTTTACAATTTCTATATCATTTATGGACATTTTAGAGAAGTAAAAATTAAGAGTAACGGTAAAGTTTTCAGGTCTAAGATCACGGTTTACGTGTTGGATCCTTGCAGTCTTTTGAGGTCTTTGATTTTATTCCTCGTATTTGAGACTAATTTGATGAGCTTGCAACCTTTGAGATAGGTTCAAATCCACTGGAAGCAATTTATTTCTATATTCTTCTTATATTGATAGCTAGAAAGACTTTTAGCATATTGTTATACTGTAATTTACAAGTTTGTTCAAACTCAATACTTGTGAAGTTGGTCGATTTGTCCGTTGTCTGAAGTCATCTACATCATATTCTATAGCTGATTAATACTCTAGCCATGGGTCCATTCAAGCACCACTGATAAGTGTTGAGTCCCTTCACTGATCGGTATTTATACCTTCCTAAGATAGAAAACGTGGCTTAAACAGAGCGAGATTTGGTTTCACGCATCAAGTTTGAGATTACTTATTGCAGTTGCTAAAAGTCTAGATGGCTTTATATCTTTCAATAGATCTAGCAATGAATATAACATAAAAAGAATTGGTTGAAAACGAGGCTTAGTTATATTTTGGTTTTTCTCCTGGATAATTATTGTGGCTTTGGATGATGAGGTGCTTCTTTTATTCACTAAAGGTTTAGAAAGCTCTTGCTATCTCTGATTTTACACTATGAATCTTAATTTTACTATCAGGGATTTGACTCCAAGGTTGGCAATGTATATGACTCAAGGAGCACTATTCTTTGCATCATACGAATCTTTCAAGAGGTTATTTTTTTGGAGGTTCCCCAACTGAGTCCTCTACCAACCCAGCATGAAGAAAGCGCTGAAGACGATTCAGTAGCATTGGATTCACCTGTCTCAGTTACGGCATGATTTGCACTGAAAGAATGTAGAAAGCAGACGCCTTGCGACATCTTCTTGGCTCACACTTCGAGCATTCTCATGAGGTCATGTTTGGTATGTGACACAGAATGAATCGGACAGTACAATAGACAAAATTTTAGTTTGTCCTTTTCAATTTTTTTCAGTACATTACAGGAAAAGGTAGAAGCTAAAGTAGCAGAACTGCTGACCCCTAACTATGCTTCTTGGTGCCTTGAAAATGTGGAGAAATTTTTTTTGTAACATTAGTGCGCAATAATGAATGTATTGACATGATCTCTAAAACAGGGGGTAATTTTTTATACGGTAAATGAATGATTTTTGAATGACTTTCTTTTATATTATTATTTTCCTAAGTCAGTTTCAAGGCAACTATGAACTAAGACTGTATAAATTCTACTTTGTGAATTAGGGCCAATCTAGAAGCCATGTATTTTGGTTGAACTTTTGTACGACTGATTAATTTTTTTAATTCTTAACTTTTTCAAACCTCAAATTAAACACCAGACGTCTTGTATGGGTAAAGAGAATTATCTCATATTGAACCGTCTTAAGAAAAATAAAATAACTTCATTATTATTTAATTGTGTCCAGGATAGCAAATATCTCCACAAATCTTTTGATGTATTCAATTCAAGAGTTGATATGGTCTCCAGTAATCTGAATGTTTCCATTACCAAGTATATTTGGAGGGCATGCCATGTCCCAGCCACCACAGTCGTATCCTCCACCTCTCCTCCATTGGTCCAGTAATGGTGAAGGACTGCAACTTTCGGTACTTTGCAAACTGTGGCTTCCGGGTGGAATCACTACATGAATCTTTCCAGGACACAAACAATCAGATATTACAGACTTTCTACTCTGAAGTGGCTCATCATCAGCTCTATCATGGCCCTTAAATTTCAGGCACTCTCTCTTCTTGAACGGGACTTCCATAATAGCCGCAATTTCAAGCTCCGGACGCAGTTCTGCTGCTACCAGAAGATTATTTAAGGAATCAAAATGACTACTTTCATGGGACTGCTTAGTGAAGGACAAAATTTCAACAGAATTGAACAGTGCTTTAGCAGCATCAGGGGAGGAGCTAGAAACATCTGGAGATGAAGCGTTTTTTCTTGGATGGGCAATGTCAAATAACACACACTCTGTCACCATAGAGTTATCCAAAGCTCCAGAACCTTTTAATTCTGTTTGCAAATAACAGGAAACTTGCATCTGACCTCTCTTAGAAGATTCTCTTTCTTTTCAGATTGAGAATTGGGTTCTGGATGAAAGCAACTTGTTTGAGAAGTTGTGCAATAGGTATTTGTTGTCATGTTTGAGGCCGACATGCTCTGGACTTCTCCGAGATAGAGAATGAATCAATGAGCATATATTTATTGGTTTTTCTTGGCTTTAGCTATTAATGATACTTGCTAATAAAATATATATAAGAAGAATTCCTAACTGATGTTCAATGGAGTGAGATCAGATCCAGCAAGGTAGGCACGACCTTATAATCTTAGATCTGGCTCATGCTATCATTAGGGAGATAATCATTGAGTCGTTGAGTTATATAATTAATTAATGAAGAAAAATAATTATTGCGTAACTTGAAGCATAGACACCTGAAAAATAAATTTATATAAAAGATAAGGGAAATTGAAGTACAAGATTTGTTTGGAAGCTTGATTGAATATGAATAAAATTATACTAAAATTGAAAAATCCCATCTACATCAAAATTCAGTAAGAAATTGGATGGCATCAAAAGAAAGGTGCAAAGTGTAGTATTTTGGCAATTTCAAGCATGCAAAATCAGGAAGAGTCTACGCATTCAAACCGCATTGGCATCATTATAATTAAAATTAAAAATAGAATTGTTAAGCACGTTCAAACCATTGGAATTATTTAAAATGGAATTGTTAAGTTGGTCAGCTTCTGGTAAGCATCGTTCTTGCTACTCTCTACAATGTCTTTCAGACTTGTCCAAGATTTTCTCTTCCTCTTCTTCGAAGCACTGACACTGTTTTCAGCATTAGCATCAGCAGGACTATTTTCAGTTTGAGATGCTTTCTTGATGCTTGACCTACTTCTTTTCCTCCTCATTGATTCCAATAATGAAATACCCAGTCTTGGCAAAGGAGTTCCCGGGCTACTTGTACTAGGACCCTCCACAGCTGTTGCTATAGGTAAACCGACCATGTTCTTCACCTCGTTAGCCTCGATATTGGTAGATGCTACTTCAGTTATTGTGCTAGGTCCGTCTACAGCTGCGGCAGGTAAACCAACTGTATTCTCCACCTCATTAGCCTCAATATCTGTAGATGCTACTTCAAATTTAGCAGGATCGGAGTCTGAAGATCGTTTAGCTTTTGGCGGGCAAATCTCTTTCGTATAGCCTTTCGGAGTTCCTCTCACAATATTTCGGTGAGAACAGAAATGGCATGTGTAGACCACATTATTCTGTGTGGAAATCTTCATTTTATTGCGTCTACGTCTTGTCTTTGCCTTGTTCTTCTCAATCCGAACTGTACAATTCTGACCAGGTTCAAGGATAGATTCACATCTGTTATAGAGTAAAAGCATCATCAGAGCCAGAGAATAAAGTGTGTAACAAACTGTCTTAAAATCGTTTGACAAACTTGTAGCGAATACACACAAACAGATTAAAATGATTGTAAGTTTCACAAATGTCTTCATAACACTTGCCATTAGCAAAAATAATCAACACTCCCAGGAGAAACATGATGTAAGAGAAGAATCAAAGAAATCGTGTGGCTTGTGTCCATATTGCAATCAATCATGTTTCACGTTCTATGGCACTTACTTTGGATACTTTTCTTGCATATTACAAAGTTTGAAACACATAATGTAATACCAATAAACAAAACTGGGAAGAAAGCATCAAAATGATTAACAGATTGCGATCTCGAAAGTAAAACAATGATTTTTCTGCATTTTCATTCTAAGTCTCAAATTAGCCTCTATTTCAAGAACACCCACAATGCCTATTTTTCCAAGATCTCTATCTAGACACGTCCATTTCAGAAGAGCGTGAATATCAAGCAGATATCTGGTAAAGGGTCTGTAAATTGTTCAACCAATGATTCTTAGATTGGTTTCCTACATTTCCCTTTATTTGTAGTTTTCGAAAAACAAGATAGCCAAGTAATTCTTGTTTGATTATCTCAAAATGTGAAAGAAATCAGAAGAAATTTGAAAACTAGATGCTAAGCCATCATGCACCAACTACATATAATATAAATTGCCAGAAGAGACAGATATCAACAAAGATTATAAATCATCATAAGAGTTATTCATTGGCTCGTTTGTCTAAAGCCAAAGCTATGATTACGAAATTACAAAGTTCTCACTGTTCCAATTGAACACTTTCAATTTTTCATTATTTTCAAAGGAGAAGATTGTTTTCTTTACCAAACATATGCGGATCCTGGTATCATGACAACAATTATTTCCCATGACCAAATTGTCATAAGTTCTGAATTAGTTTCAATTTATAACCAAAAGAATAAACGAAAATATATAATAGAAACACAAACTCAGAGAACAAAATATTCGAGAAAATTTCAATGGAAAGCATATTAAATAGGTTAAATAATATAAGCAGACCATAACAGTTAGGTGCCATTAGATTGTACAGCCACTAAATATGAAAGAAAATGAAAACCAGATTATCATGCCCAGCAAAAGCATATGAAATAGGTTAAATAACATAAGCAGACTCTATATATAATAGTACATAGGACATAATAACAAGTTTTGAGCTAAACGTAAAACTGAGTAACTACAAACAAACCTCTCGCAAAAGAAAAGAGAAGGATCGGGTGGAATGCCCAATGCTTCATAGGAGGCAGCCAACTGCCGGCCATACAAAGCACCAAGCGGAGGAATCTTTGCTTCTACACTTGCCCATATAGCAATGTCCTTCATGTAATCAAGTTTCAACATGGTTTGCGCATTCACATTGCCCTGTTTCTTCCCAGTTGACTCTTCCCTCATCGTCATGGAAATTTGTGGTTGTGATCCAGATGCTGCATTGAGCCCTTCATTATTTGCTTTCTTTCTCCCCATGTGTTACGTATGTTAGTTTGGCTTATCAGGAATTTTAACAAATAGCTGGTCAATGGAGCTTGAAATAAAGAAGCAATCAGTTAATCAGTTGAATTATATAACAGAGTATTGAATCAACAAGACAATGTAGTAGTGATTGTGAGTCGTAAGGAAAAGGCCAGTAAAATCTGCTGCCTTAGGATCAGCACTCATGAACTAGGCAGACAAGAAAAATCTAATTCAGTGATTCCCAACCAGTGAGCCGCCCGATTGGCATGGATAGCTACTAAAGAAGAGTTGTAGTGGAACACTGATTACTAATCACTTGCAAAAGTGTGAACCACATGTTCATTAAAGAAGAAATTTGGGCCTTCTCTCTATGAATTTGTTTAAAGGGGACTGGGAATCTCAATAGCAGATGAGGAAGTATTTTTATTTTATTATATGTCTATTGTTAGTATAATGCATTTAATAGATGAAATTACAGCATAACATACCGGATATGAGTGTTATTTTTATTCAAAATTTACTAAAAATAATGAAAATAAATTGACTTCTCAAAATTGGTTCAATTACATTAATCTCTACGACTCTACATAATTTTAAGCTTTACCTCTTTTTCTTAATATTAGAATGACTGAAAACCTATTATATGTAACTTCAAAAATTCACAATTTGCTATGGAAATATACTAACACGATCAATGCCATGAGGAAACAAAGTAGCGGAGGTTCATAATTCATGATTCCCTTATTTTGGTCCTGGGTATTTCACCGATGGAAAACCAGAAACAACCGCATCAAAAATTCAAGAGAAATATTTTCGAAAAAATCACTGTTGCTAGAGAAAGATTACCATCGAAAAACAACAATTCTGGAAAAATAAAATAAATTGTAAGGAGTTGAGTTCAAATTAAATCATTCACAACAAACAAATCGAGTTGATTTCAACATAAAAAGGCCGTTTTAACACTAATACAATCCGATACTACCTTCCAAGTTTGGCGATGAAGAAGTTGAGAAGAAATCAATGCAACGTAGGATAAATTGGTGCCGGGTAATGAATATATTCCCAATTTTTATTTTTTACCGAGATAGAAAACCTATTCCCCTTGCTAAACTGACATGGGTAATCTTTGGTAGGCCTGCGTTTTAATTGGGCTTTACAAATATTTTTTTCTAAGCTTATCATCTAAAAATCAGATTTTAAGTTTTGGAAATTACACACATCCGTTAACTTTATATTTCAATAATCAGGTTTTAAATTTATTATTTCAAAAATCAGGTTATATTACTTAAAATATTAAATATAAAATTATTAAATAATAACTAATTAAGCATTACTTATTGTTCAATTTTTTTAAATTTCCTTCTAGATAAACTCGATACTCTTGTCCAAGCGAATCTATCATGTTTGCTGAGAGAGAGAGTAGAGATTCGAAGCCTTCATCGTCGATGGAAGTTTTGAATCTAATTTACTTATCTCATAATTTCATAAATTATTTTATAGTTCAAACTTCTATTCATCCTTAGATTAAGCTTTTGGTTGTCATGTGTGTCATGATGCAAGGTCAAAAGTTAGTTATTGAAATTGGAGAATTTAAGTCTATATAAACCACGTACCGAAAGTCTATACTTTCGATGTGGATTCAAGCACAATATCTTGCAATAAGAACTATAACAATTTACCATGTTTCGCGATCCAAATGCCCACGTCGGTGTCTTTGCACTAAGTACATGATTAGTCCCAAAGGAAAACTATTCTATCGACATCACCATCTGTTCCGTTCGATTGCAATCAGAAGATATGGTACATGTTTTGATATCATCGACATATATGTTGGAAGAACATACTTAAAAGCTAACTATTGAAGTTGGAGAACCCAAGTCTATATAAACCATACACCGAAAACCCATAATTTCGACATGAGAGAACCATAACATAACAGTAGGTTCATCACCATATTCGACATCAATGTCCGATGGCAAGTTTGCAGAGTTGCTACCTCAACAAACTGAAATAGGTTGATCGCGTTGCTCAAAAAAAAAATAAAAAAATAAAAAATAAATAATAATAATAAAAGAAAAGAAAATGTTGATGCCATTTTTGTTCTCTCTGTGACTAGCCTTTAAAATTGGCATACAATCCCAATAAAAATTTTAACTACTATGAACATTTCATTTAAAACTGACTATTTCAGCATGAATATAAGCCCATGATTGAGTAGAAACTTTTTTGTCTGGAATGAAATGTGTAACAGCAACTTATGCAATATCAAGTACTAGGGCACACCACTTTCAATTTGCACTGTAGGTTAACACTACCCTGCGATTGTTAATATGTGTACTTCAGTTTCTTATTGATAGTATTTTTTAACACATGGAATAATCAGTTTCCCAGAACTACTTATTATAGATTTCACGAATTATAATGAAGGAAAAATGATGAATTCTCGTAACGACTTTTTTTTGTTTTTTATTTATTATTATTATTTTTTTGTGGCAGAGCAAATTCAACTTGGTAAAGTAAACACTCCTCTTTCTACGCCCCAGCCCCAGTTGATTTACATGAAAAAGTTTGATAAAAATTCAAGTTAAAGATAAAATTAATTTTAACCACAAACTTCATAAAATCACAACTTTTATCAACTTTTCAATCACATATTTTATCAATTTTTTTTATCATCGAAATCTACTAAAAAATTGATTTTAAGTGAAACCAGAGGCTATATTCACAAAATAAATACATCACATATTCACTATGCAATGCTGAGCAAAACTAGACATTTCAGTGACTTTAACTTCTTTTTATATTCTTAATATTATCCATTATTCCATAGCATCTTTTATCAAAGGAGCCAATATTGTGCAACATAACGATTTTTTAAGTTCTTAAAAAGCCGTAAAAAATTCACATTATGTGGCATGTTTTTAATCCCCACCAAACAACGGCTATAACTTTTGTTTTAAATATCATCAAGCACCGTTTAGTCGTCCTAAGAAACATGCTCTATTAGTATTACT
>CAIGRK010415737.1:0-14458 GCA_903798315.1 Fraxinus greggii | reverse complement strand
CTCCTATCTTCTGTTGATCCAGCCTAATCTGCGTCAGTGAATATTTCTACTCCTTTTCGTTTATTTTTCTCGAAGAAAAGTCCTTTACTAGCGGTGCCTTTTAGATATCTGAGGATTTTATAAACTGCCTCCAAGTGAGCCTCATTGGGAGAATGCATATGTACGCTTACTGCAAAAGCTATGTTAGGTCTAGCGTGAGAGAGATAGATTAATTTCCCAACTAATCTTTGATATCTGTCTATTTCTACTAAGTTCCCTATGTCCTTTGACAATTTTCCTGCCTGAATAGGTGTGTCACCTGGTTTGCATCCCAGCATGCCGATTTCGATTAAAAGATCGAGAATGTATTTCCTTTGGGAAGCACTAACACCCTTCTTTGATCTTGCAACCTCCATCCCTAAAAAGTATTGCATTTGTCTTAGGTCTTTTATCTCAAATTCAGCAGCTAAACACCTCTTTAGTCTTTCCATTTCAGTTATGTTATCCCCTGCTAGGATTATATCATCCACGTATCCAATTAGGATAGTCTTCGTCCCATCTCTGGATTGCTAGAAGAACATTGTGTGATCTGACTGCCATTGCTGGTATCCTTGAATCTTTAATACCTTTACAAATCTATCAAATCATGCTCTAAGTGACTGTTTGAGCCCATATAGAGATTTCTTCAGTTTACACACTTGATTTTCCTTATTCTTCTTGTTGAAGCCTGGTGGTGCTATTATATAAACTTCTTCTTCTAGATCCCCATTAAAAAAAGCATTCTTAATGTCTAGTTGTTGAAGTTGCCAGTCTAAATTTACTGCTAACGACAAGAGAACTCAAACTTTCGGTAGGTCTACCACTTCCTAAGTTTCATTTTTCTCCAAAGCATTCATTTCCTCCATTCCTGCTTCTCTCCATTTTGGTGATTTCAAGGCCTCCTGAATATTCAGTGGGATTTCTGTTTTATCAAGGTTAGCAGTAAAACCACGAAACTTTGTAGATATAGCATTATAAGATATGTATTTTGAGATAGGATGGAGAGTACATAACCGAGTTTGTTTTTTGATAGCAATGGGTAGATTCAAATCCGGAGATTCATTGGATGGATTCTCCTCAGGTCCTATCACCAGTTCCGACTCTCTTGGTGCCTAAGAGGTAAGAGTTTCCTTATACTTTGATTTGGGCTTCCTTGAGTAAACTAATACCTCTTTGTCACTATATTTTCCAACATCTCCCCATGAATTCAAGTTTTCTCCTGTATATGGTACATTAGAAGGTAGATTGACAAGTTCTGTATGTATTAGTTCAGATGGGGCAAGATCAACACTTAAGAATTCCCGATTTGAGAACTGATCATCTTCACTTATATACTCCCCCGAAGATGAGGTTTGTTGTAGTAAGGTGTGTTCTCAAAGAAGGTCATGTCGAGGCTGACGTAGATTTTTTTGTTGGACGGGTCATAGCACCTATAGCCTTTTTGTGCAGGTGAGTATCTAAGGAACATACATTTGATCGCACGTGGTTCAAGTTTATTTCGAAGATGGGAGTGGATATGGACAAAAGCATTACTTCCAAATACCTTGAGAGGTAGATTAGAAGTGAGGTGGGAAGCGGGAAAGTAGTTTTGGAGTCTTTGTATAGGTGAGTCGAAAAAGAGTGTTCTGCTAGGCATTCGATTAATGAGATATGCAGAAACTAGGATGGCATCCCCCCAAAAGGTCTTTGGCATATTTGTAGTGAACATGAGAACGCGTCCAACTTTGAGTAAGTGTTTATTTTTCCGTTCAGCAATCTCATTTTGTTGGGGAGAGTGAACACATGAGCTTTGGTGGACTATCCCATGTGTTTTTAGATAGTCTTGTAATGTAGTGTTGAAATATTATGTGCCATTGTAAGTGCGTATAATTTGGAGTGGTGTTTGAAATTGGGTTTAAATCACAGAGTGAAAATTTATGAAGATAGAGCGGATATCAATTTTTTCTTTTAGGAGATAAACCCAACATACCCGAGTGTGGTCATCTACAAATGTGACATACCAGGGTAGAGGGAAGGACCCCATAAATCACAGTGGATCATGGCACAAGGTTTAGATGGTTTGTATGTGGAGGCTGGAAAGGATGTACGCTTATGTTTCGCAAATTCACAACTTTCATATTGAATCTCAACATGAGTTTTATTCATAAAAATGGAAGGTAATACACGTTTCAAGAATTTCAAGCTAGGATGCCCCAATCTATTGTGCCATAACAAAAGTTCACTATCCTTAGAGATAGATGCAGAATTACAGCCTAAAAGGTGACTTGATTTACTCATATAATCTTCCTTAACGTAGTATAGTCCCTCAAACTCTTTAGCATTGCCAATCGTCTTCCCCGATGAGAGGTCCAGAAAGATACAGTAAGATGGAAGGAAGTTAGCAGGACAATTAGAACTTTTGGTCAATTGACTTACAGATAGCAATTTACAAGATAAATTTGGAACATGAAGTACAGATTGCAGTGTTATGGATTCAGAGATTCGAATACTCCCTTTTCCTGCAACAGATGAGAGTGATCCATCTGCAATTTTTACTTTACTGTTTCCCGCACAGGTAGTGTATGAAGAGAATAGGCGATATGGGTCTGTCATGTGATCAGACGCACCATAATCAATAATCCAGGTGGTTTTAGGCCGTGAGGTGCTTAAGGCTCTAAGAAAGTTACCTCTATGAGCAAGAGAACTAGAAGGAGAACTAGAAGGACCTTTAGGGGACTGTTGACCAGATTTTTGAAGGTTTGAGAACATTTGGTAAAGCTGCTCCAGTTGTTCTAAATTGAAAGCGCCACTAGAACTTTGGTTACTTGTTGTTTCGGCTTGATACCCTCGGCCACTAGTATTTTTCTTTGATTTCCAATCCATGGGTTTTCCGTGAATTTCCCAACATGTGTCTTATTTATGTCCCAACCTACGACAGTGTTCACACCAGAGTCGTTCTAGTAATTTTGGGTTGGATTCATCAACATTGCCTTTTAATGATGGGCCCAAATTTGCTCCTCCATGCCAAGTCAGCCGAAATCCACTAGAAGAATTATTATTTGACCTAGGCCCAACAGGCCCATGTATTTTAAAATGTCCAAATCTAGTAGGCCCATTTATATTTCCAAATCCAGTCACGTGTCTTGGCCCAATATTTCTCAAATTTGAAGACCCACTTGCGGCTAAGGCAGAAGACGCGTCTACGGCGATCTCCTTCATCATCACCCGCCAGTGCGCCTCTTCACGTCGAGTCTCAGAGAACACTTCGCAGGTGGAGGGCAGTGGTCGCCGACCCAAAAGCCTCTGACATCATCGAGTTCCCGATTCAAACCGGCTAGGAACTCATATACCCGTTCGTTCTCCTGTTTCTTCTTATACAGTGCTATATCTTCTGGGCACTTACAATCTTCATCGTTGCTAAGGTTCAAATCCTGCCACAGGGAGACCATCTCCATGTAGTAGTCGGTGACATCCCTAGTGCCTTGTTTCGTCTACCATAACTTTGTCTTTATCTTGAAGATATGAGAAGAATCTTCAAAATCGAAGTATGTTTCTTTCACAGCCTCCTAGACATCTTTTGCAGTGGGGAGGTAGAGATATGTTTTTCAAATACGGATTCATGGAATTCACTAGCCATGTCGTTCTCATGGAATTTTCAGAATTCCATCTCGACAGGAGTTATGCATCGGTTGGCTTCTTCGTAGCTCCGGCCAGGTATCCTAATTTCCCTTTCCCGTCTATCACTAATTTTATGGATTGTGCACATTATCGAAAGTTTCTTCCATTCAGTTTATCCACAGTGAGTTAGGAGGAGGAGTTTTCGATTCCATTTGAGCTGAATGAGGAATTGGCGTCTGTTTCGAATTGAAAAGTTTCAGACGTTGTGGATTCTTAGTTGGCGGGTGGGAATTCCACTATTAGTCTGCTAGGTTAGGAACCCTAGCTCTGATACTATGAAGACACGCTTGGAATGAATATTGATATTTTTATTATAATTTCAACAATAATACAATCAATTTATAATACAAGGTTGGAAGAAAAAAGGAAAAATATTCTACCTAATAAGGAAAACAAATAAGCTGCCAATTATCCTAAAATAAAAAATTTCTATATATGATATCCTTCCAAACTTGGCGTTTTCTACAGGAAGTCGAGCATAATAAATCGAATCAAGTTTCGTGAGAAGTTAATGGATTGAGGTTCACAAATCTCTTCTAAGCAGAACCAACTCCATAGAATTTATCGGGACAAACAACTTAGACCAACTTCTTGCGATAGCAAAACGATTTTTATTACCTCCAATTGTAAAGCATCACTTCGAAATGCCATTTCAGGCATCAGCTCATATACAACAGGATTATGTTCTATTCCTTCCATGCACATGCCAACACCAATCTGTCCTGAAAGCAGATAATGAGTATAGTACATAATAGGACAGAAGTAAGAAGAGGAATCAGTAGAAAATAGTAAGATATTAGCAGGAAAATAATAAAGGACAAAAGATCTCTCTAAATATCTCTTCTAGTTTCTCTATTTATAGACTAGATTCCAGGGTCAACTTTTCATAGACTAGGTCACATTTTGATGTCCATATATTTTAGATTTGAGCTCATTAGGAAATTAATAGTCATATAAATGAAGATAGCATGTCTTGCATAAAATGTAGAGCCTACCATTGTTGAATTTTTACTAATACGGGCATCAATTGGACCTGAAGCAACTGCGTCCAATATGCCATACATTTCAATATTTCCACCAAAGTTATGCAACATACACCTGTTGCATGTTACAGAATACAGACGCGGAAGCTATATAATTCATGAAATGACAGAAGAAATGTCTAGAAAAGGAACTTATTTTCCAATGGATAATGTTATACTAAACGCAGAGTACCATATATAAGGAGTACCATATATAAGGAGTGCCATAGAATTGAGAAGATGATTTCCATATTGGTTTGACATCTGCAAATAGATCAAGCACTATCATCTTCCCAAATGGAACAGAATGTAGAAGTGCCTGTCAGACATGAACTGGATTGCCTCAGCACCTGAACAATATTTGAAATAGAAGATAAATGTATTTCCCTTACTCTAGAAGCTATTACCTTCATCTGCGGTGGTTTCCAAAATGACGAGTCTGAATAAAATAGCCATCCCTGCAAATAGATCAATCATTAAAAAGACGAACAGTATAGATAACGTGTGAAAATTATAAAATATTAGATACCAGTTCACATGTAAGCCTGATAATATGTGCCAGGCAAGAGTAAATTCACATAATGAAAGATACATAATTTTGTCTTATTTGAGTTGGTAACGATCCATACTGTTCACTGTTGAATTTAGCCCATGTTTGGATAAACTAATAAGTAACTTATAATATTTAGTCAAATATTAATTTCAACCACATATTCATAACTACTACCCATTTATTATCCACACATTTCGTGGAATCCACTACTCCTTATAAGTTACTAATAAGTTTACCCTAACATAGGCATATATAAAAATATTTAAAGTAACAGCATGAGAGAGGACTGATTTAAATAGAATATAAGAACAAACATTTGACGTTTACAATATGAGAACTGCCATGATGTATAGAATCATTAGACAACGATCGATGCATGCAACGAAAGATGAGTAAAAGAGAGAATATTAGAAATATACTTGCATTAGCCACACTGCCTCTTTATCTACTTTAGACATTGCTTTATAAACAGCAGAACCAAGAGAGGAAATATAAGTTGGGTCACTAGAAGGTGGAGAGTTCTCGTTGAAAGTATCACTGCAAAAATCATAGTAATTTTAGCTCCATGATGAGAAATGTACAAAATAAGCATGGAGCAACCTCATACAGATGGATAAAGAACTATTAAATAAGAATAATTTCTTATACGTGTAATCAAGAACATAATCACAACAGAACAAATAGTATATTGAGAAAAATCAAGGACGGATGGTAATTTAGTTATGAAGACAATGATGATGCCAGTAAAACATTTCTAAATCAGATAAAACAACTTCCACTAGTACCTCTAAAGAAAATATGACACCTCCTCCATGAGGGCTTAAAACGCATTCCATAATTAAGAAATGCCCAAGGAGGCTCAATCAAGTTTCAAAACCTTTAGACCTCATTTGCAGATTTCAGATGCTGCCCAACAGTCAAAAATACTTTTCCAAGTGCCAGAAACATCGCTTAGAAATGTACATGCTTCTATCATTAAATAATACTTTTAAGCTTACGCAAGTTTTTATCAGGAATAGCTGCTGGTAATGCCATGCTGAGGATAGTACTTCAGCATTCAGTTTAACAAGGAGTTTCACCATTACCTGTGGTAATTAGTGTAATGCCCTTCACAATCCAATTCAAGGTACCATCATTAACCCTCTCCAGTAATACCCGGATGGGAAGCTAAAACCTGGTTACTAAGTAGTGCAATATTTGATGCGTATACGGAACTAATAACGAAGACTGCAAATTCCTTTTATGTACATTTCATAACTCAAGGCATTTGAAGTCAGCTTGCCTGGCTGAAAGAATGATTCTGGTGACTGATAAATTCTATAAATTTCTCAAATGTCAAAGAATTAGAATCATCAAAAGGACAACCAAGAAAAATGCATAACATAACCAGTGAACTACAAATAAAAACCTCTTTTACACCTGATTGATTACATATGGTTGGCAAGGTGCTTCATAAGATTAAGAAGATATAAAAGACATTCTCAAAGCAGATTTAGGACCCAGATACAAGAAATAAATCTAGTGAAAATGATTAAAAAGAATTACCAGCTATAAATGTTTGTGACATCTCCATATTCTGTGACAAATGTATAAACAACCAGAAAAAGGTCAATGAATCTAATACATAGAAATGTAAAATTATTACTCAAAGAAGATTAAATTGCATAAAGTTCCAAATATCAATTGTAGAGTCAAAAAAATGAAAAGGAAAGGAAACATAAGCCTAAATACTTAATTTGCATAATTATTTTTGAAAAGTTGTGACATGTGATGTGCACTGTGTACTCCAAATTATTACATAGTGATGGTTTATTTTTTTGAATTCAAAACAGGTGACTGTCCCACTTGGTGCTTTATTTAGATCGTCAATACATGGAAATCAGAAGTCTACTGAGAAGCATGAGTTGCAAAAGTCTCAGACTGCGAGTGCGAGAAAGAGAAAGATGACCCGAAGAGCTATTAGGTGAACAGAATTCATTCAGTCAAACAGTGCCAAAGATCATTTCAAATCAGTGAAATTAATAACAGGCAATAACTCACCTTTGATCTGTCGCTTAATGAATGCTTCTCCAATTTTAATAAATAAAGGGTCAGAAGGATCAAGAAGATGAGTACAGCACCATCGAGGATCACCATCAACAGTGTTCCTAAAATAAAGAGAACAGTTTTAATTAGCATAACGAAAGTAGCATGAGCTGAACTTCGCATACAAAATAGAATTTTCAAAGCATACAAGTCAATGATTTTCAACACAAAGATGCAAGAAATTTCAACTGTAAGTTAATTGAAAGTATAAAAGAAAATCATATCTTCTTCCATAGCACAATTTCACAGAATTAACTTAAAGACAAAAGATTTGATGTGGATTACTGCTGATCTAGTAGAGAAAGACACTGTTCCTAACCTTGGCACATCTAGTAGAGAAAGACACAGTGTTCCTAATCTTGGCATCTTGACACGATTTCATAACAAACTTTGTCGACCAATTTTTCTTTTAAAATTTTCATTCAGTTTCTTATTTAAAATTCCAAAGACCCTTTCAGTACGTCCCAATTTAAATGTCAGCCCCTCCATGCAATGAAGTATTATCTCAACAACTCTCCCCCAGCCCACCCCTAAAACTATCACTCATATTCTCTTTTTATGGTCTTTAATGTACTTTAAAAGACCTTGTACTCTCTACATATCTAAATGGTACGAGCATACTTATGGTGTAGCTTGTCACTCAAATATATGCAATTTGTATTTAGGCACAAATACTTTTATCAGAAGGACCATAGTGATAGATCATTCATCCTTTGACAAAAAATTCCTGACAATGTGGAGCCTTTTGTTTTTCTGGAAGTACAATTTGCATTTCAATGTCATAAGAGTATATGGGATTATATTGTCTCTTCATTGTCTTTTCCATTTTCTTTAATATCAAGTTTACTGGAGCAAGAGAAAAACCTAAGGGTAGTTGACAAATAATACAATCTAATCAGGCATAGTTTGATAAAAAAGTGTGAGCATCTTTAAAATGGAACACAGTAAAGAAAGCATAAAATTAAGCTACTTATAATAGTTAAAGGAATGAGTTTTCAATGTAAGAGAATTACAGATACCCAAGAGCCAAAAGGAGTAAAATACCAGTCCCCGAGTCTAGTTATGTTCGCCAAGGGGAATATTGCTTTTAATGCAGCTGGAACATTCCCGGAGAATGATGGGAGCACTATCAGAACAGCAAGTATTGAGTTGATCAGCCAAAAAATTTTATCAAGTAACATGGAGCTCAATTTAAATCCGGAAGCAGCTTCTTGTTTGGGTTTGTGGGAGAAGGGAAGAAAAATGGGACAATTAGGTTGCAGCTGAAGCATACCTGGGGTCATACCGAGCTCTTCCATTCGGGTTAATATCTGTTTTTGCAAAATCAATTGTTTATTTAACCAATTTTGAGTCAAAGGTCCGCCCCACCTGGAATATTATATAGATTCAGTTTAAAAATCTTGATGAGATGAAAGTTCGATTGAAATAAGGAAAGAATAACTCGCAAAACTTCTTCGAAAATTAAGCTATCTAAGGGCCAAATACATATTTACACGATGAAAATTCAACTGTTAAAGGACAAGCAACACATGACAGTGTGCGCTTCCCCACTTCAACATCAAACAAATAGAATAACAAAAAATTAGAATCTGGTAAGGATATATATGTCGCATATGTTTTCTGTAAATTTATGTACATATTGATAAGTTAGTTGGGAACACAAACTAACGATCAAGCCACAGAGAGAAAAAGAAATTGCAGTAAATTTAGCAAACATGCAATTGATTATCTGATCCCCTATCTCAATGGTAAGCATCTAGGTAAAGGCAGGTCTCTGCAAATTAATGGAGAATGTTTTGAAGGAAAGCAATCAAAATGCTTACCCTTTCCAATAGAAAAAGAACGTCAATATTCCTGTTAGCCAGCCATAGCCTTTGGCTAATAAACAACATCATCCAATTCCTTTTATATCCATCAAAATCTGACGATCTTATCTTGATGAAATCTATGTTTGTTGATGGACAACATTTAATGTAAAAGTAGACTGCGAAAGATAGAATTTCAAGGGAAACACTTAAGGAATAAAATTATAATCCCATGGTTGACGGAAGTTAAAACGATAGACAGAGGGTTGAAAAAAAGACAGAAGCATAACAGACTCTTTTTTATCCACTTCCTTCAGTAATCATCTTATGGATGATCTATATCAGCATCAACCTGGTTTCAAATACCTACCCATGTAAATTACCCATGCGTGCCCAAGCAAGAAAGGCAGGTCCACCAAAGAAATCGTCCAAATCTTTCTTTGTAATGTTGAACTCCTGCAGCCAAATGATGAGGATCAGAAATAGAGGACTAGACTTCTCTAGATAAATAACTAAGTCAATAAAAAAGCCAGGAATATGCTTTTGTACCTAACAATTGTCAAGTCAAAACTTATGTAGCCTAGAAAACAAGTGGGAAGTTTGTTGGAGCCAATCATATGTGCTTGCATCATATGTTTTTCACTCATCAAATTTCAAGTGAAGGAAATGCGGAAAGACGTGACAGTTGAGAGAAACCCTAAGTCACACTATAAGAAAATGTTAAGTACGCTACTAGTAGCTTTTGATCATGAAGAACCTATTTCAGTAAGACATAAACCAATAACTTGAATGACATAAATCTATCACAATTGTCAATGAGAATATCAATATATCAGAGAATTATAAATATTTTTGAATGAAACACTTCAATCAGTTTGAGATGAGCTAAGAAGTTAGTGAAAGACCTATTCAATAGGGTTTTAATAGAAAAGGTATAGTAACTGTTTAAATGTTTTTAAGTGCTACAGTTTGTGCCACCATTACAGTTTGTGAAAAGATAAGAAGTCAATAGAAGCAATAGAGAATCTCAGTTCATAAAATGAAGAGTCCTTGATGAGGTACAAACATACAGACTGCATTTCTCTATAAGTTGAAAGATAATGAATTCCAATTAATCCTCTTAAATTCGACTGACAAAATGAATTTAGCTGCTGATGTTAAATACATACTGAGAAAACTTTTTGCCAGATGGATTCCTGTCCAGTAAATGCCAGAGGCAAGTTGACTCCTTGAAGAGCCATCCAGTCTATCTCTTTCTCCCATCTTTCCCAATCCCACCAAACGTAGGAATCTGAAAATGGCATAATAAAACTCTCTTTAAGCTTTAGACAGAAACTGCATTAGTGAAACATCTTGATTGTTGAACCACCTAAAATGCAAGAAAGTTGCATCCCGGGTCTCAACTTTCTCTTCTAAGTGAAAAGTTAGCATTCAAATGAATTATAACTTCTCCATTGTATGGTTCACTTTGAATAGAACAGACAAAAGAGCAAGTAAAAAGCAATAAAGGAACGAGCCACAAATTTAAAATAAAAAAAAAAAAAAATGGTATGCTTCAATAAATTTGAAATCTAAAAACCCGAATAAATTAATAAAAACACAAATTCTAAACAATTGCATAAAATACAGAAAATTTAATCACTTTTAACTCTAATTTTCTTGAATGAACTTCATAATTCATGTTCTCGAAAAGACACAAATATATAGTTACTTAAATCAAAATCTTTTTTCCTGAATGAGAAGAAATTATCTACTCAAAAACGTGATGAGTGAATAGGAGAGGGGAAGACTTCAATTATATTATCAAAGATACCCTACAGGAATGTGCCTTCTGTTTTAAGAACCACTTCTTCCAATATTCTTTACGATCTCCACCCACAATTATGTTTCTTTATCAAATTTTGGGCTCTATAATATTTTCACAAGATCCTAAAGAAATTCTTATTCACAAGGGCCATGCGATTCCAACAAAATAAGTTGGAAGGTGGAGGATGGCAAAAAACACATGGTATAATGCAGTGGCAAGGATTTAAGTGCATAGTATCTTCCAGTGATGTAGTGGTGGGCCCATATTTATTGGGATAAAGGCTTAGTTGTTTGTTGCTATTGTTGACTGAAATGTTATTTTTCCTTTCATTCTTCTCCTAGAATTTCTTCTTTCTTTTCTTTTCCTGACAGGGTCATATAAACATCATCCTTTTACTGTTTAGTGCTGTATTCAGCATGTCAGAACTACTTCATCGGAGCTTCACCAAGTACTAAAAAAACTGGCTTGTGTTTTCGTGTGAGCAAAACATGTTTCAAATATCAAAATTTTACTTCTGATATAGGTCGCAGAAAAAGATGGATATTGAAGTTGGTAAAAAGGAACCAAAGAATATTAGTTAAACCAAGAGAATCAACAAGAGAAAGAAAACACAACTGCATAACCATAAAAGTAAAGAGCAGTGGCTGGAGGTTAGATTATACAGTGAATCAAAGTAGTCAGTCAACATGTGAGAAAATAATAAGTTACCCAAGATTACTTTTCTTATTGTTGTCAATCAAGTATTAGGGAAGACTAAATGTAATGAGCTCAACACAGTATAATATTCAATGCATCTATATAGTTGAGAAATAAGTAAACTAACAAGAAGTAAGGTTTGAAGAAGTAAATAGAATATAACAAATAGAAGGGTCAACAATGATTCTTACAGCTGGAAGTCACAACATTTTGGTAATAGTTCCACGGCACAGGACGCTTAATCATCACTCCCTCATTTTTCACATGTGGAAGTGATCCTGGCTTGGGAACTGAAGCAAGTTGAGCACCTCCAGTCTTGTCCCAGGAAACATGAGCACCACACCAGTACTTTAAATACCAATGAAGGCCTGATGTTATTTCAATTGCTGTAGTTCCTTGTATCCTAGAGTAGGAGGAAAGGAAAAATCCAAAGACTTAGAGTCATGATTAAATCTTCATTTTGATGATTTGCTAGCTAGACAATGCAAAATTATTACATATTCCATACTTGACTTAATTTTAGTCCAAGTAAGATAAGTGTGAATTCTATCAAAATGCTATCAGTAAAGATTATTTCAAGAATCTGAAAAATAGCCACTCATGAACAAGAATCTGAATGTAACAGTGAAGATTATTTCAAAATCGTGATGTCTAGCATCATTAGGGAATTTGATGTTAGTGTTAATAAGATTTCATGGAGGAGGCAGGCTACACGTCATTTTATTGAAACAAAAAGAAAACATGTAGAAGAAAGGAATCTCAGAACAATATCCAAAGGGAAAAAGAATAACAAATATCATCCAGTTGGTTTGCCAATGAAAGAATATACCTCAAAAATCCACTAACCATAAAACCAAATATGCAGCTAAGACAAAATTTATCCCCAGTTTTGGTAAAAGGATGTAGAGAGCAAAACAGGATGCATATGACCCAAAAAAAAAAACTTAAAGAGGACCTTGAGAAGAAGATTGCAATAATCAGATTCTTTTACTTACAATATTTCAGCCGAATCTCTGCTTGAACTCTCGTAGTTGCTTATTCGAAAGCAGTTACTTCCACCGCAGACATCCTAATTTATGACATTAATTGTTAATCATTCAGGAAAAGAACTATTAAAAGGATGATATCACAAACCGGAAGGATTATAGATCCATTAACATACAGCATACCACACTTCATCAAATCGTAGATAGTCTAATAACAATACACGGACACATGACATACCAATCATGCATCAGAAATAGTTTCTACATGTGATTTTTCACTAGCCATAAAAGTCGGGGCCCTAATTGTGATTGTTTCATCATTTAAGCGTTTTATTAGTTTGGGACAAATAAAGGGGGAAAATCAGTAATAATAAATTGCACAATTAAAGTTACTTTCTTTAGCAAAGAAATTGATTCATAAAACTGGCAAACAAATAACCATAACATTAGTTGGGCATAACAAAATTCAAACAACCTAGTCCCCTAATCAATCTTAAGGTAAGGGTGTGTCATAACAATTGTCAAGAAAGCAAAAGACAAAACTGAAACTTCTACAGAAAATTCAAAAACGTAAAGCTCCAGGGAAAAAAAATAGATAATGCAAACAAATTCCACATTACCTTTCTGTACACTCAGCTTCATAGACAACCAAACATTTTCAGAACTTAGAATTATTTATAGTAATTAAGCAAAACATATGAAATTAACACAGAAAGGAAAATCAAAGAAAAAGATTAATAGTACCTTTGTGATAATATTAAATTCAAAGCTGGACAAATGGGAAGGAAGCAATCTGTGAAGAACACCCTTGGCTGCGGATTCTTGTACTGATAAAGATGGTTTCCTGGTATCCAAACGGTTTAGCAAAGATTCTATAGCTTGTGATTCTTGATTTAAAGGCGATGCAGATGAAGATAGAGGAATTAAGAGAAGTGAAATTAGAATCAAGAAATTTGGATAGTACGAGCTCATGATTGCAATGTAAACAATGTTACAATTTCTCTGGTGCTTATCGGTGAGAATTTCAAGTTCGGAGGCTCATCAATAAAAGTCAACACGTCAAGGAAAGCTCTCGTCTTTTTTCCCACCCTCTATTTTTAAATAAGAGTGCGTTTCATGGCGAATGTTTTTTCATCAAAAATAAGAGTACTTGATAATTTTTTCACTAAAAACATTTTCTTACTTTTGATTACGAAATCATATTTTTTTTGAAAATAGGAAAGGAAAATACTTACTTTAGGGAGATGTAGTTTCAGCTAATTCCCCCTCTCTTTTTGGGTCTCATTTATCCATTCTTTATCATCTATTCATCAATAAAAAATGGACAAATATAATATTCTCTAAGTTCGAAACTATATAAATCAAATACATTTAATTAATAATTTTAATACAAATAAGTTCTAGGCAATTAAATTTTTTATAATTTATTTTCTTTTCATGTAAATTTCATACTCACAATGAAACCCGCTCTAATATATTTTACAATTCAGAGAGAATGATTAAAAATTTTCAAGTATTGTTCTTTATATTTACATTTAATTTCACTACCCTAAAGAAAATGTTTATTAATTTTTCTTTTTTTTAATTTTCATTAGCTTTCCACTAAATTATTTATTATTTTCTTATATTAATAATTAAAATACTTTGAATACGTTAAATTATAGAGAGTAAATTTGGATAACTAAACACACTTTCTAAATTAAAATATTAATTTAAATAATCTTTCGGAACATAATTTTAAAAATTAACCTTTCAAAATAGAGAATATCTTAGGTCGTGTTTGATAGGACTGATTTTCCCTTTTTTTTTTTCCATTTTCAAACTTTTGT
>CAIGRK010415728.1:0-12103 GCA_903798315.1 Fraxinus greggii | reverse complement strand
AATTCTTCATTGAGGATTTTCCGCCTTATCATTTCTAATAAAGCGTCTTAGGTGGTAGGGTCTTTGGTCTGCACATCTCTCCAGAAGAGAGAGTTCATATCCAGTCATCCCCTTAGGCCAGTAAGTGCCTCGTTATCAGTAACTTGCACACAATATGTCATTTCATCAGTGAAACAAGATAAAAACTTTTCAATAACTCTCTATGCTGTTGCCTCATGTCTTGGAGGAACTGTATTGGCCCTTCGCCTTCTTTGCTAGTCGCGAAGTACTTAAGGAAAGCTTTTTTGAAATCTGGCCAACTTCTGATACATCCTTCTGGAAGTCCAGTGTACCACACTTCAGCTTCCCTACTTAGGGTCAAATGGAAAGCTCTACATTTCACAGCAGAAGTGGAATTCCTTAAGCTCATGTGAGTTTTGAAGTTGTTGATGTGCTTCGCAGGATCACCTCTTCCACCGTACTTGGAAATTTTAGGAAGCACAAAGTGGGTTGGGACAGGGGCATCCCTAATTCCCGAGGAGAATTACAAGTTGTCATCATTCTCATCGAGGTCGCAAGACCTTTGTGGTTCGTCGAATCTTTATCTTCTCTGACTTGAGGTCTCAAAAATGGCTGAGACGGTCCTGCTTGATTCCTAGCCTGCTGCCTATTTCTATGTGCAAAGAGAGGTTCAGCTCGCCTATTTCTAGGCCTTCTGGGGCTTAACTTGTCGAAGACACTTATGGATCTCTGAGGCATGTTTTCCGATTCATAATTTGGAGGAAAGTTGAATAGAACCTTATTGGATTGACTAATGGAATAGTTGGTGGAGATATTAACCTCAACTTCCCTCTCCTGAGTGGTTTCCTCCCCAGTATAGTGTTGATAGTGGGCCATTTGGTTTTGAACCTCCTCTTCGCCCTGGTAATAATTCCCTGAAAGGTCGTAAAAGAAAGCATTTCCTTGAGCTACATATAGGGACGACTGGGTATCTTCCCTGATTTTGCATACCCCTAAGCAGCTCATGCATGACAATATTCTGGGTAATATCCCTCATGCTTGCGGCCATTGTGGCCACTTCCCTGGTGAGTTGGCAGCTATCCTGGACCCACCTCGCCAATGTTGTTGATGAAATCGATGACGGGTTACTGGAATAGTGTGTGAGGGTTCTCCTTCTTTAGGGTAACACCCTAGCTCTCCGAGGTACTGACTCTTCATTGTCAAAACTCATGATAACGTCCTCTTCAAAAACAACTTGGTTTTTCTTTTGCAAATGATACTCCCTTTTCAAGGATTATACTGGGATCCAACAAACGGTTCCTTTTGGAGTATTTGGTGGTTCTTTTTTCAATAACAACCCATTTTCTTCAAAGGCAAGAAACTCCCAAACTGTATTTCCTTTCCAATTTTTTCCACTAGTTCTTCGTGGTTGAATATGTGGTTTCCCACAAACGGTGCCAATATATTGATCCCATTTTTCGCAATGTTTACGTGGACAACATGTGTCGGGTCCGCTCGTATCCACGCAAGTAAATTACAAAACGTTTTGATCTGATTCAGACGAAAAATGATGGCGTTCATGGATGTGGGAGATTCTCTAGGATGCGAGACAAAAATATTTGAATATCAACGAAATAATCAAAGTTGATTGCATAAAAAACAAGGAAACAACCATTTGTACAGTCATTAGGGGGGCCCACCCTAATGGGGGGGTGTAAATTTACACCCCTCTAATGACTTATACCCCTCTAATGACAGTACACATAGCATGATTGAAAAAACAAAAAATCACAAACCACTCAACAAAAATAGAAGTAATTTAAACTCAAGCAAACAATATGGAATGAGCAAGAGAGAAAATAGGATATAGTTTTAAGTGTGAAGAGTTGCGTCGGGAACAAATGTTACAAGAGTTGCTTATTTATAGAGTTTTGACCGACGTGGTAGCCGTTTGATAAGAATCACGTGGCCTCATCTCCCAAGCCGAAACGTCACATTACTCAATCTACTATGCGTTTAATACATTGACAACAAATCAACTACCATATACCTTAGGCTGACAACCTTAATCCATCACTACCTAATGTTACATTAATAATTTATAAAAATTGCCTACAGATCCTCTAAAAGACGGCGAGGGCCAAAGGTAATTTCAAAACAAAGAGCATCAGCTCCTTCGTTGACTTATTTATTCAGACCAATTAGGTCATTGTTGACTTAGTCAAATTTGACCCACATCTCCACGTTGACTATGACCTGATGTTCAATTGTAGTCTCGATGGCGATGCGTAACAAATTCTTATATATATACAAGTGGGACATGATGAAATATCAAATTAATATGCGTTCTAATTTTGATCCATTTAACTTGATGTGCAATCGATTTTGATCCAAACAAGAACCGATTCTAATTCTAATTTTATGGGAGGTCAATTGTATATCACCCTTTTACTTTTAGCAGATTAAAAGTAATTTCATAAAATAACATGTTGGGTTTATTTTTTATTTTTATTTTTTAATAAAAAAATCATTTAAAATAACTTAAAAGTTTATTAAAAAAAAAAAAAATCCATCTCATTTCAAGGACAAACACGCAAGCACGCAGTGGGACAAACCTTACGAAGCTCCTTAAAGATCGATTTCTCCGGCGGTACATATTTCCTGCGAGACCTTAAACCTCAATCGGAAAATCCGATCCGCTCCATTTACAGAGGATCCGAATTCAATTCATTGGACATTTTCGGATTTGATTGATGGCTCCGGTTTCTGCTCTCGCGAAGTACAAATTAGTGTTCTTAGGAGATCAATCGGTCGGAAAGACTAGTATTATCACAAGATTTATGTACGATAAATTTGATAACACTTATCAGGTAAAGATCGATTAATCGCCATCAAATTTTGATTTTATATAAATAAATTTGCTCAAAGAGTACGGATCTGACTGCTAAAGTTTCTAATTAGTTGGCATTTTCAGAGTTTTTAGTTTCTGTCTTAATTTATTGGATTTGTTTATATTACTAGCTAGTATATTCACCCCGGGATGAGTTTTGGATTTCTTTTAATGTGGTTACTGATCTTATGGTAATGACTAATGCGTTCTCGTTTTTATCAATGATCTCATCTTAGTCATCTGATGCCGAGATAACGCGTAATTTGGCACTTATCATGAATGATCTTATGTATTAGTCTAAGTCCAGGCTGGGATAGTGCTTTGGAATTTTTTGTGTAACTAGAATATTTATATTAAGTCTCGATCAGTTTAGAGAAATGAATACCCTCTTTTGGGTCTGTTGATTTTAATGCAAAAGTTAAAGTAACAATTTGTTTAGTAGTAGAAGACTAAAATGGAATATGGGTAGGGGATATGTTTCTTTCTGAAAAATTTATTCAACTGTCTTTGTTTAAAATGTTAAAATTTAAGATTGGACATGTTTATCTTCTAGCACCCAACTTGTTCTCTTGCTACTTCCTAGTTCACTTCTAAAACTTCTCATTGAAATCTAGTAGTTTATTTCATGTGATTAACTCTTACCAATCATAGCTGAATCTGAATTCTAACAGCAATCTTAGATGTATTTTACTTACGCTTTGGCATTTAGTTAATAATTTGTTGATCCAGGTTCTCTCCATTCACCTTTCTTGTATTATCCCCATTTACCAACTATAACTAAAATTGTATTGTCGCTATGAATGATCAAAACACCCATAGAGAACTTCTTGTTTAATATGAGCACTCTCTGAATTACACAATACTTTTAAATCTTGTCTATTTGATGGCATGTTTTATTAAATATTGAATAAAGAAAGGAAATAGTTTTATGATATGCATGGCATACTCTTGAAAGTGGACCTTTTCATGTCTAAACAGCGACTGTCCTGCAATAGATGACAAATTCTTTATATGTTTTGATTTCATTTAATTGATTTTCAGGCTACTATTGGTATTGACTTTCTTTCAAAGACAATGTACCTTGAAGATCGAACAGTAAGATTGCAGCTTTGGTAAGATGTGTTTCTTGCTTAAATAATGCCACCATATTTTGAACATATATGTAACAGCGTTGTGCTTGGTTAAGATTGTTGCCTCATAGTTTGTGCATATTACCTGCAATTATAATCATAGTACCGAACATTAATCTAAGTATGATCTGAGCGTTAAAATTATAGTATATTGCAAACCATTCTCCTGGGTTTCATCGTCATTGGTCAAAAGATTACAGTGACACTTTGGTTGATTTATGGGTCGAAGAGATTGCAGATGCTACTATTGAGCTGCTAATTTATTTGTGCATACTCTTCTGTACACTGTTTGATATGATGTCCTGATTATGTTTACGAGAAGGCATGGAATTTTGCCTTCTCACATTCTCCCATCCCATGTTGCAACTGTGCCTCTCTCAAGCCTGTATATGGTGGCAAGGAAAGCTTTTTCTTATTCTATGGTGGGAATGTACTGGTAAAGAGGTGTGAAAGCTAGTTCACGTAATTTTATGTTCTCTTTTCTGCAAGGCCCTAAGCATAGTCATCTTTCACATTTTGGCATGTATGCAGTCACTGTATCCTTGATTTCGGATTTATTTACTTTGGATTTCTTGCAGAGTTGTATGCTTTGGGAACTTTATTTAATATTATTGTGTGCAGGGATACTGCCGGACAAGAAAGATTCAGGAGTCTAATTCCAAGCTACATAAGGGACTCCTCTGTTGCAGTCATTGTATATGATGTTGCAAGTATGAATCTTCGTGTACATTGTTCCCGTGTTTGGTATTGATTTAAATCAGATTTTAATTTAAATCAAAGTCAAACAATCAATATCAACCACATATTGTATGGTCTCACAACTTTTTAACCACACATTTCAAAAACTTTTATTAAAATCTATTAAAAATCCAATTTTAAACCCCACAAAACATGGGCTGTATTTTATATGGTCACACCACACATAGAAACCGAAGAACAATTTGATAATTGAGAATCCAGAGAAAAAGGATGGTTGCCCATTTCTTTCTAAAGAATCTACTTGGAAAAGAAACTACCTATAACCACATGAAAAAGTGTTCATACGATTTTTGTATTTCCCAATCC
Organism: Fraxinus greggii; assembly: GCA_903798315.1. Classification (NCBI taxonomy): domain Eukaryota; kingdom Viridiplantae; phylum Streptophyta; class Magnoliopsida; order Lamiales; family Oleaceae; genus Fraxinus; species Fraxinus greggii. The sequence goes on along the minus strand of CAIGRK010415728.1, from coordinate 7,039 downwards.
TCTCTCATGTCTACTGACTTTACTTGAGTTTTATATATTCCCTCTATAAATATGCATTGATGATAATTTTACCTATTATTTTGATGCCTTCTAGGCAGGCAGTCCTTCCTCAACACTTCAAAGTGGATTGAGGAGGTTCGCACTGAGAGAGGCAGTGATGTCATCATTGTGGTAGTTGGCAATAAAACTGACCTAGTGGATAAGAGGTATGGATGTTAATTTTTTCCCTTATTTTTGTTTTTCATATATAGCCCCTGTTTGATAAAATCAAATTTTAATTTAAGTCAAAGTCAAACAATCAATATTAACCACATATTTCATTGGTTCCACAACCTTTCAACCACACATTCTATCAACTTTTATCAAAATTTACTGAAAATCTAATGTTAATCTCCACCAAACAAGGGCATAATATTACTGTTAAATTGAGAATTTTCTGCTGTTGATGTATGCTATTTTGTTACTTCTATTTGAAGGATGAATGTCCTAACTCAGCAGTTGGATCATGAACCGAAATATGTGTAATTAGAAAAAACAAAATATTATTACTGAGGACCTGAGGTTATAGAAATTACTAACTAGGTAAAATTGCAAGCTTTTTAACGTAATAGTGCAGGAGATATTTGTGAAATTATTCTGTTTGATAAACTTTAAGTTTGTTATATGTCAGTGCTTGCTCATTTAGAAATACGCAAAATATGTGTCCTGTATTTGAATTTCCTAATCTTTTGATTATTATTTTTTCTTTTCCGTAAACCTTCATCAAATACGTTAAGGGTGTGGTGAAGAAGACATGAATGAATTGATAATAAATGTGGTTCTGCTTAGCACCTGTATTTAGGTCTACATTTGCTCGTTGATCAATTTAATGATGTAAGTTTCAGTTTAAACTGTTATCGGCATTGTTGTTACGATGATGAAAGCGAAATTGAATTAGTTTGAATAACTATCTAGGTATATTCGTCAGGATAATGTTCTTGTATTTAATTCCTTTGACATTATTCTACTCTAATGCGTTATGTGCATGGTGACAATTTAGGCAAGTCTCAATAGAGGAAGGAGAGGCCAAAGCTCGTGACCTAAATGTCATGTTTATTGAAACGAGTGCCAAGGCTGGCTTCAATATAAAGGTAAGTGGCAGTAGTGGTAATGGATTCTACTTTCAAATGTTCTAGTTGAGTGGTGAACTGAATCTTTATGATTTGGCTCACCCTCAATTACATGATTTTTTGTTAAGAATTCTATTATGTATGTGTTGAATAATCTTGCAGCTACTTGTAAATTTCAATCTTGCTATATATGCATTAACTTTAATATCATGGATGACGTTCTTGTGAGTTGGCAATTTTTTATACATTGATTTTAACAATACTTTAAATAATCAATGTCACAAATTTTGACAACTCACACAATGTCAACAACGTCATCTAAAAATGTACATCTAGATTAATTCTATAAATTTTTACTTAACAGTAAGTTACATTTTTTAAAATAAACTCCTACTTTTCTGTTAAAATAACATTTATTTTTACTTGTGAGAGAAAATGTGAAACATATCTAAATATGCTTGGGAATGAGAAGTTACTCTAAATTTATGCTTTGGCAAACATGTACATCAGGAATGAAATAAATCCATCACGATCAAGAGTTGCACTTATTATTATTATTATTATTTATTTGAAAGGTCAGTGGAGATGCAATACTAAAACCTTCAAGGCCAATTGTTTCAGGCACTATTTCGCAAGATTGCTGCAGCCTTGCCAGGAATGGAGACGCTATCCTCAGCAAAGCAAGAGGACATGGTTGATGTCAACCTCAAGTCGAGCAACACAAATGCATCTCAGTCGCAACAACAGTCTGGAGGATGCGCCTGTTGATTGAAGGCCCATATGATGCATTATTATGTTTTGGGTCGACCGTCGCCCCTTCGTTCTGGATGTAAAGTTCTTCCTTCTCATTGGTTGCATTTGAATTTACGTTGTAGTTCACTATTACTTTGTAATACTCTTTTACCTGTATCACTTTGTGGACCTGTAGTTATCAAGGCTTTAAATGGTCAGATTATTTTTGTCAGCGAGTTATATTTGTAGTGTATTAAATTACTTGTCGTGTCTTTCGGATTTGTTACATTAAATTTTGATTTGAAATTTTCAAATAAACCAGTGTTTTATTTCTTTTCTGTAGTAAGTACGCAGAGAGTGTTTTTGCAGGAAAACAACTTGGATAAATTCCACGCAGGTCGCTCATCTTTGCTAAGAATGGCATTCAGGTTCCCAACCTACCAAATGTCGCACCAGAGTCCCTAGCCTTTCAGAACTGTGGCAGTGCATCCCAACTTTTAATAGTTGGTCTTTGTTTGATCCCCATTATTTTCAAAATACATTTTTTTTTCTTTTTATTTTCGACCACATTTTTCAATAAAATAATAAATCCAAAACTTTTCCTCATTTTTTAATTATACATTATCCATCAATATACTATTTCAAAATGTATTCTTACAACAACTCCAACAGATTCTTAGAATTCAAAATTCTAAACCGTTATGCCCTTCCCACTACCCCCACTACTTCCAGGGGCGGATCTGGGCCCGGGCTGCCTGTGCCTGTGCCTGTGCCTGTGCCAGCCACGACCCAGATTGTTGCCTTTCTTTTTGTTGTTTATTTTTAGTTGGCCCATCTCAAAACTAACAGCAGCCCCGTGTACATATTAACGATAGCCCAAAACAAAAAAAATTAAAACTCAGTTCAAACCCAAAGCTAGATATCCATCCCCTTATTCGCTCTCTACGTCTCTCTCACCATCTCTACTCCATGTTTGTTTCAAAGACGTCGGAATACCATACATTGCCGTATCACCCCTCAATTTTTGAGATAGACTCAATTTCTGGATATCTGGTTCTCCATTGTTTCAAGATAGGCTATAAGTTTAGATATGATTTTTTCATGTAATTTTTTGCCAAATTGGTTTTTTCTGTTGGATATGGATTTTATTTTTAAATATGTATAACTTTTTATCCAATTCTTACTGATTTTTACTCAATTACATATTTAATGGGGATAAAAGTATAGAGAAGTAAACATTTTAGCCAAAAAGGAATAAATTTGTGGGCTCGGAATCAATTGCTGAGGAAATGGCATTTGTTAGTGAAGAAAGAGATATATTCCTTGAAGTAATTTCATTGCAGAGTTTTTCAAAATTGATTGAAAGGTTTGTATTGAGAGTTTAATGTAGCAGCACTTGGAGATCTTTGAGGAATGGCTATGAAATTGGTTCTTGAGATTCCAGGTCTGTCACTACTCGGACTTAAATTCCTTTTTCCTCTTCGTTATACGACTTAAGCTCACGGTTCAGTTCACTTGAAAAACAAAGTTTGAGAAAGAATGTTTTTTCTTTTCTATTCTGCCATGAAAGTGTACATGTACATGTATCTAGATAGGTTAATATTATAGGTCCTATAATCAAACTATTGTTTCTACAATTAAGCCAATCAAGCTATAAGATGAATTTGTCCACATTTAAAGTACAGTTGCATTGTCTCTAGAGTAGGAAAGAATCATAAGAATAATTGCAAGGATATTTGACTTTCAATCTAATATTTCAAGACTCTCCCGCAAGTTGGTGCATAGATGTCACACATGCCCAACTTATCCAAAAACTTTGAGAACACTCGATTCGAAACCGCTTTGGTGAGTATATCGACAAGTTGATCCTCTGATCGAATATTAGGCAACTCCACAATTCGCTTATCCAACTTCTCCTTAATGAAGAATCTGTCTACCTCCACATGCTTTGTACGATCATGTTGAACACGATTATGAGCGATATCGCACACTGCTCTATTATCACAATATAATCGAATTGGTTGCCTAGGTGGATAACCCAAATCTCTTAAAAGAAGCCTGAGCCATAACACTTCACCCACTCCAAGTGCCATGCCTCTAAATTTAGTTTCTGCACTTGAACTTGCAACAACATTCTGGTTTTTTGCTTCACCATGTAACAAGATTATCACCTACAAAGGTGAAGTATCGCGAAGTAGATTGCCTGTCATCTACTGCTCCAGCTCAATCAGCATCAGTATATGCTTCCATGCTTTGATGATCTATATTTTTAGTGCACAAAATTCCTTTTCTAGAAGCAGATTTTAGATACTTCAAAATGTGTATAACTGCATTCATATGTTGCTTTCCACGATTATGCATGAATTGGCTGATAATACTCCATGCATATTCAAAATCCGGCCTTGTGTGTGCTAAGTACATCAATCTTCCTATCAGCCTTTGGTATCTCCCTTTATCAATCGGTACCTGATTCCAGTCAATAAATAATTTCAAACGTTCTTCCACTAGTGTATCAGTTGGTTGACATGCTGACATCCCAGTTTCTTGTAACAAATCTAAGGCATATTTCCTTTGAAAAAGAAAGTTCCCTTTACGAGATCCAGATACTTCAATACAAAGGAACAATTTCAAGAGACCGATGCCTTCCATTTCAAATTCTTTGGACAAGTAACTCTGAAGTGTCTTCCTTTCTTCAGGATCATTTCCTGTTATTATAGTATCATATCATCTACATATACAATAGGTGCAGTGATTTTATCTTCATTTTTCTTCAAGAATAAAGTATGGTCTGAATTGCTTTGATTGTAGCAAAAAACTATCACATTCTTTGTGAATCTCCCAAATCATGCTTTTGGAGATTGTTTCAACCTATATAGTGATTTCTTTAATCTACATACTTTCTATGTATTTCTAGTATCATGCATCCGGATGGGAGATCCATGTAGACTTCTTCAAACAACTCGCCATGTAGAAAGGCATTCTTCACATCAAATTGTTGTAATGGCCTATCCAAGTTTGCAGCTAAAGCAACAAGATACGAATTGTTTTGATTTTAGCTGCAGGTGAAAAAGTCTATGTATAATCGATCCTATAGGTTTGGGTGTACCCTTTTGCAACCGATCTCGTTTTAAAGCGTTCAATTGTACCATTTTCTTTTTGCTTCAAAGTAAAAATCAATCAACATTCAACTGGTTTCTTTCCTAGCGGACAATCAACAAGTTCCATAGTTTTATTTTTCTGCAGGGATTCCAATTCCTCATTCATGGCAGCTTTCTACCTTGGGTCAGCTAAGGCTTCCTGCACAATGTTAAGAATATCTACAGTAGATAAATGATTTTCAAATGACTGATTTGATTATGACAAATGGTGGTTAGATACATAATGACTCATAGGATATTTAACTTTACTAGAAAGATCAGGTTCAAATGTGGGTTTAGGAATACCTCTAGTATGACGATGTGGTAACTGTTTTCTAAATGGTTCAGACATTAAATTGGGAATATCCTCAGCAAGCGATTGGTTTGTGTATCAGTTGTCGGTAGTGCAAAGGACTCAAACCGAATCGGAGCTGCGACATCAATTTTTGGGTGTGCATCAATTTGGCACAAACTTATACCATTCAAATCCATTTCACCTATTTCTTTATTAGTCAACTTAGTTTGTGATTGAACATCACCACTAGCATCCAAATTTATACCATTTGTATCCAAATTGCCCACATCCTAGTTACCATGTGCAGGTTCTCCTTCTTTAGAAATGTGAACATCAAAGTCCAGAGTCTGAACTTCCTCCCCATGAAGTTCAGGCTCAGAGGAAAAATACAAGAAGTCTTCATGAAAAACTACATCCAAACTAATGAACATACGTTGACTTGGAGGATGATAACATCGATACCCCTTTTGATGAGTAGCATACCCTAGAAAGACATATTGCAATGCTCGAGGTGTCAACTTGTTGCGTTGATGATTATGAAGGTGTACAAATGATTCACAACCAAAAACATGAGGGGGTAAGTTTGGGACAGATGGAGCAACAACCGCTTCAAAGAGAGCTTAGGATGGTGTCTAAAAATCAATAGTGCTAAAGGGTACTCGATTGATCAAATACGTCCCAATAGGATAACGACATATGAGCTTCTATTAATGAAGTACGAACAACCTTCAATAAATGACGATTTTTGCTCTCAGCTACCACATTCTGTTGGGTGTATTGAAACAAGTAGTTTGATGTATAATTCCACGTGCTTCCAAATTCTACTGCAATTCAGATTTCATATATTCTCCTCCATTATCACTGCGGAGAACTTGAACATGTGCATTGTACTAACCTGAACATGTGCATTGTACTAAGTAAGAATCATTGTAAGAAATTTTTGAAATAACGAGTTCACTTCGCCTTTGGATTTCACTAAGCACACCTAGGTCATCCTGGTATAGTTATTGTTAAAGGGTATTTAGGTCTTTTATGTAATACCTAGGGTTNCAGATTTCATATATTCTCCTCCATTATCACTGCGGAGAACTTGAACATGTGCATTGTACTAACCTGAACATGTGCATTGTACTAAGTAAGAATCATTGTAAGAAATTTTTGAAATAACGAGTTCACTTCGCCTTTGGATTTCACTAAGCACACCTAGGTCATCCTGGTATAGTTATTGTTAAAGGGTATTTAGGTCTTTTATGTAATACCTAAGGTTTCCTAAGTTCTTATTATAAATAGCGGGAGAGGCTAACACAATAGTAGCCTTCTGATTCTTTTACTTCAACATGGTATCAGAGCAAGGTTATGGGAGATTAATTCCATAAGATTTGTTCAAAATTTTTTTTAGCATTCGCGCGCACTATTCACTGTTCAACCGCGCATCACTGTTCATCCGTCGTCACTGTTCACACTGTCGTCACTGTTCACTATTCATCGCGTCGTCGCTGTTCATCCTGCTGGTTACTGTTCATCAGCGCATCACTGTTCATTGTTCATCGTCGTCACTATTCACACTGTCGGTACTGTTCACTGTTCAACGGTTGGTATTGTTTACTGTTCATCTGTTGGTTACTGTTCATCTGCTGGTTACTGTTCAAAGTTCTTTGTTCTGGTTTGTAGTCAGTGTTCACTCTGCTGTTTCAGTCTGTTTCTGGCTGTTGGTTATTGTTCGTATGACAGTACTACAAATGTTCGTCAATCTGTTTATGATTCTC